>JANIJG010011528.1:132752-166463 GCA_024611175.1 Megaceryle torquata | reverse complement strand
GTAAGCTCCCTTCAGGTACTGGAAGGTGGCTATTAGGTCTCCCCGGAGCCTTCTCTTCTCCAGGCTGAACAATCCCATCTCCCTCAGCCTGTCCTCGTAGGAGAGGTGCTCCAGCCCTCTGATGATCCTCCTCAGGTCCATGTCCTTCCTGTGCTGAGGGCTCCAGAGCTGATTAGGTTCAAGGCAAATAAAACTGATCTTGCCATGGGAGTCTGCTGTAGACCTCCCAGCCAAAGCAGTGAGGTGGATGAAGGTTTCTATAAGGAGTTGGGAGAAATATTGCAGTCACTTGCCATTTGGGGATGACTTTAACCTTCCAGGCATCTGCTGAGAATACAACACAGCAGAGGGAACAATCCAGGAAGTTTCTGGAATGTGTGGAGCAGAACTTCCTCACACAGCTGGTAAGTGAGCTGACCAGGGAAGCTGCCCTCCTGGACCTGCTTCTTGTGAACAGGGAAGAGCTTGTAGGGGAAATAAAGATTGGAGGCTGACTAGGGTGCAGTGGTCATAAGAACTGAGTTTTCGATCCTTGGAGAATCAAGGAGAGGGGTTAGTAAAACTGCCACCTTAGACTTACAGAGGGCAAAATTTGACCTGTTCAGAAGACTGATTGATAAAATCCCTTGGGAGCCTGCCCTGAAGGATATAGGAGCCCAGGAAGGCTGGACATACTTCAAGATATAAGTCTTTAAGGCACAGGAACAGGCTGTCCCGATATGCTGAAAAACAAGCGGACACAGAAGGAGACTGGCCTGGCTAAATAGGGACCTTTGGCTGGATCTCAAGAACAAAAGAAGGGTCTATCCCCTTTGGAAGAGGGGGCAGGTCTCTCATGAAGACTATAAATATGTAGCGAAGCTATGCAGGGAGAAGATGAGGAGAGCCAAAACACAGCTAGGGCTCAACCTAGCTACAACTGTTAAAGATAATAAAAATGTTTCTATTAAAGTCATTAATGACAAAAGAAGGATTAGAGAAAATCTCCCTCCTTTACTGGATGCAGAGGGAAACATAGTAACAGAAGATGAGGAAAAGGCTGAGGTGCTCAACGCTTACTTTGCCTCAGACTTTAGCAGTGAAACTGGCTGTTCCCTGGACACCCAGCCTCATGAGCTAGGGGACAGGGAGGGGAAGCAGAATGAGGTCATCATCACTAAAGAGGAAGTGATTAGTGACCTGCTACACCGCTTGGATGCACACAAGTCAAGATGGGTTATACCCATGGGTGCTGAAAGAGTTGGCAGATGTGCTCGCCAGGCTGCTTTCCATGATTTACCTGAAGTTGTGGCTAACTGGGGAGGTCCCAATGGACTGGAGGGCAGCAAAGGTACACCCATCTACAAGAAAGGCAGAAAGGAGAATCCAGGAAACTATAGACGTGTCAGTTTGATCTCAATACCAGGGAAGGTCATGGAGCAGATCATCTTGAGTGCCATTATAAGCTATATAATGGACAACCAGGGGATCAGGCCTAGTCAGCATGGGTTTCTGAAAGGCAGGTCTTGCTTGATGAACCTGATCTCCTTCTATGACAAGATGACCTGAGTGTTGGACAAGGGAAAGGCTGTGGAGATTGTCTAGGTAAACTTTTGAAAAGCATTTAACACTGTTCCCCATAGAATTCTCATACAAAACGTTTATGTTCATGGCCTTCATGAGTGTATGATCTGCTGGATCAAGCATTGGCTGGCTGGCTGGTCCCAAAGAATGGTGGTCAGTGGGGTTAGATCCAGCTGGCAGCCAGTCACAAGTGGTGTTCCTCAGGGCTCAGTGTTGGGACCATTTCTGTTTAGCATCTTTATTGATGATCTTGATAAGGACATAGAGTGTATCATCAGTAAGGTCACAGATGACACCAAGTTAAGTGAGAGTTGATCTGCATGAGGATAGGGAGGCTCTACAGAGAGACTTGGATAGATTGGATCAATGGGACAATGTTAATGGGATGAGCCTCAACAAGGCCAAATGCCAGGTCCTGCACTTGGGCCACAACAACCCCATGCATTGCTACAGGCTTGGGGAAGTGTGGCTGGAGAGCTGTCTGGAAGAAAAGGATCTGGGGGTTCTAATTGTCAAGCAGCTGAATATAAGCAAGCAGCGTGCTCAGGTGGCCAAGAAAGCCAATGGCATACTGGCTTGTATTAGAAATAGTGTGACCAGCAGAAGTAGGGAGGTGATTGTCCCCCTGTTTTCAGCACTGGCGGGGCCACTCCTTGAGTACTGTGTCCAGTTTTGGGCACCTCAGTACAAGAAGGATATCAAGGTGCTGGATTGAGTGTAGAGGAGGGCAATGAAACTGGTAAGGGTCTGGAGAACAAATCTTACGACGAGCGATTGGAGGAGCTGGAACTGTTTAGTTTGAGGAAGAGAAGGCTAAGGGGAGACCTCCTCACTCTCTACAACTACTTGAAAGGACATTGTAGAGAGGTTGGTGCTGGTCTCTTCTCACAGGTAATTAGCGATAGAACAAGGGGGAATGGCTTCAAACTGCAACGGGGTAGGTTTAGACTGGACATTAGGAAAAAAATTTTGACAGCAAGAGTAGTCAAACACTGGAATAGGCTGCCCAGGGAGGTGGTTAAGTCACCATCCCTAGATGTTTTTAAGGGTCGCTTGGATGTGGTGTTGGGGGATATGGTGTAGGGGAGAACTTTGTAGTGTAGGGCTGATGGTTGGACTCTATGATCCCAAGGGTCTTTTCCAACCTGAATGCATCACAGAATCACAGACAAATAGAAAGCTACATTTCTATGAGTAACCATCACAGCATTATCCATGTGTGAAGCTTTCAGAGAGAAAGCAGAACAAGTTTTAATCAACAGCCAAAAAAATGTAGTTAACGGAAAGCTGAAGCTAATATCTCAAAGACTTTCTGTGGTTCAAATATGTGGTGAAGTAGTATTCTCCACTCTGGCAATTGGCTGTGGAGAACTTAAAATCCCAACCAGCTGCATGCTTCTGCACCTCTTTGTCTCAGTAGTTACTGGACAAAAAAGAATGAATTTCAAATTTTATTTCCTTTCCTAATATCAAAGAGCTAATTCTTGAGTCACAGGAGAATATAATTATTCAGTGAAAGTCCTGCTGACATTCTGAACTGCTGCTGACAACGTTGATTCCCTACCAAGGAAAGTTACAAAGCATTTGTCTACCCAGCCACGTCCAACAGATCTTGCCAGGGCCTCATCTTTATGTGCTATAGCTCACACATTCAAGAGCGTAGGAGCATCTCTTGGTTTTATGTGTTTCTTTTCCAAGATCTCTGTTGGACCTGCCACTAATGACAGTGATGAGCTGGCTAAACATTTTTCTGAAGCGCTACATTTTTTATAACAAGCACATGTGCACTTTATTGCAATACTGTCCCCACTTTTTTTCACATAGAGGTGACACTTCTGCAGTCTGAAGCACCTTAGATGGATTGTTGCTGAAGGAATCCTGAGACAGAGATAAAGAGTTGGAAAAAAATTTTTAATATCTTCAGTAGTACATAAGAATTCAGTAATGTGCAGGAAGATTAAGATTTTAATGCTATTGTCTGAATGCATTTACTCTGTACATATTAAAACGTGGCGTTTTATTCACATCTGGGACAAATTGAGCTGAAAATATAATACAAGCATTAGTGAATTACATCGACATAGCAGACTTCCAACTTTTCCCACCCTGATTCTAAAGCAGCATATAGACTAGGGCCAAATTGATCACAGTTAAAAAACACAGACAGGACAGTTTCGTTAACAGTTTTGGCCCTGATCTAAGTCATTTACTTCTAGCAGTCATTACCAGCGACATTTCAAATGGACTTTCAGACAATTCAGCTTTCTTTGGAGTGTTCTTGGAGAAACAAGAGAATAACACATGTAGCATAAATTTCTTCCATCGGTGGGAGACCTCTTAGGAAGACTGGATAAATTACTAACAATTGTATTTGCTTATTCTTACTGCTTATAGGTGATGGCAGAGGTGATATTTGCAAAGATGACTTTGACAATGACAATGTCCCAGATATTTATGATGTATGCCCTGAGAACAATGCCATCAGTGAAACTGATTTCAGAAAGTTCCAGATGGTCCCCCTGGACCCCAAGGGAACAGCTCAGATTGATCCCAACTGGGTTATTCGGCACCAAGGCAAGGAACTGGTGCAGACTGCCAATTCTGATCCTGGAATAGCTGTAGGTGAGTATCAGATATCTGCCATCCCCTGGAAAAGTAGTCCATGATCTGGTGATAAGGGAAGGGGAAAAAAATAGTGGATAAACACACCTTTTTCGTGCTGAAAGCTCTGGACTGACACACAGGGACAATGTGTATACCCAAATTAAAAGCAGCTCAATGCTGTTTGCTTTTGTTGACCATTGATCTCATCACTGACTGTAACACATAGAAAATATCTAGTTGAAGAACTTGCCTGTTGTCTTCAGCACTCCATGTAAACAACTTTTCAGAAGCCTCCATGAAATAGGTAGCCAAGTATAATTACTTCTACAGGTAAGGAAATTGAAAAAAGTAGTTTAGGACCCCTGGTAAAATTCAGGATAGAGCAGGAACTCTGGTGCAGGTGGCCAGACAACAACAACTTTCTAACTCTATGGTTTGTCTCTGTCTCTTTCTTCCTCTCCCAGGCTATGATGAGTTCAGCTCTGTTGACTTCAGTGGGACGTTCTATGTTAACACAGACCGTGATGATGACTATGCTGGCTTTGTGTTTGGCTACCAGTCTAGCAGTCGTTTTTATGTTCTGATGTGGAAGCAGGTCACTCAGACCTACTGGGAGGACAAACCCACCAGGGCTTATGGCTATTCTGGTGTGTCACTCAAAGTAGTGAATTCAACAACTGGGACTGGTGAACACTTGAGAAATGCTCTCTGGCACACAGGAAACACCCCTGGACAGGTGAGAAATTTAAAACTTCAGGCCAAAGAGGCATGGCTAATATTTTAAAAACAAGGGAAGTATCTCAAAGAATTTCCTTTCATGCCTCAAATTTCAGACAAGTTTATCAGCTTTTCTTCAATTCTCATATTATTAGTGTCAATAGTATTTTCATTGCTTTTCAAAGAAAACGTTACATATATAAAAATTTTGAATGGAAAAATTACATGTATAAAAGCGAAGATGTGGTGGGGTCCAAAGAAAAAGCAACGAAAGTTTTCAGTTATCTACAAATTCTTTGTCACCTCTGTATTGACACTTGCTTCTTTGTCATCCCAGCTTGTTTGAATTATATGTGCTTTAGAGCTCAGTAACCAGTGACAGCCAAAGAGAAAAGAAATGAAAGCAGAGAAAAACTGCTGCTGTTCCAAACAGGGCTCAGCCATGGAAGAAACTTGTGCCTTTTGGAAATGAAATTTGTGGGGCTTTGCATGTGGATAGGAATTTCACACTTTGCAGCTCTGTGCACAAAAACGACCTTGCCTGAGTGCAAAGACTTCAAGGAGCGGGCCACAGGCAGTAACATCTGTGGACACCGCAGTCCCTCTCTTTTGCTGGAAGCACTCATACAGATGGGAAGAGTAGCACTGACTGTCAGCATGGATCTGTATGCACAAACAGGGGCAGAACTTCCTGAGAGAAGTCCAATTTGATGGTTTTTGGTGGCTCCAGCTATGAAACTACAAATGAGTAAATTATCAATAATTTAAGACAGAAATTTTAATTATTCTCACCCTATAAAAGAGGTCTGCTCATCATACCATCAAATGTTGAATACTATTTTCAGGTCATGCTCTGCAGCAAAGAAGCTTTGGCTGCACATATACTGTTGGCTGTTACTATAGTGGATGTACAGTTACAGAAGCAGTCTGTTTCTAATAAGGCATTTGTATTCCTGCTGTAGGTGCGTACTTTGTGGCATGATCCCAAGAACATTGGCTGGAAAGATTATACTGCTTACAGGTGGCATTTGGTTCACAGGCCTAAAACAGGATTAATAAAGTAAGAAATGTTTCTGTACCTCTGGGTTTTCTAGTAGCAAAGCCTTTGTCTCTTGATATAAGAACTATGTTACTGATTTCTTTGTTTTTTTTGATAATGATGAGACTTGTGTGACAGTTTGTCCCAATATTTTGGGGACATGTTATCTTTAGAATAAATTTTCTTTTTCAAATGTTTTTAATTTAGTCTGGATGGTTAAATATTTAAATCCACTAAATATTATTTAATTACAGAAAAATGAAATTCTTTCTCAATAGCTCTTCTGTAATGGGACCAAAAATTCCTGAGCAAAACTCAAAGCAAGATTAGAACACAAGATTCCTCCCCAGTCTCTGGAATTTGAATGAATAAAATTAATTAGAAACATCAGAATTGCCACAGGGAAGTAGGCCAATGGCCTGTCTGCTTCAGCATCCTGTCTCCCATAGTGCCTTATACAAGGTACTGCAGAAGTAGCCATGAGCACATCTGTAATGCACACAAGTAACTATGGCATATGACTTTCCTTAGAGCCCAGCTGTTTATTTGGTGTTCCAGAGAATGAGCGTTAACTGTCCACGTCAATTTTATCTTCTACTAACTGCTGTGACTGTAAAGGACATCTTTAGTGGGGCAGAGTCTGACTTTAGCTCTTACGATCTTGTTTCTGCTTATGAGCACAGGAGATTCATTTGGCTGTGAAAGACAATAGGTAGACAAATTTGGATAGACTATAAGTTACCAAGTTACCTGTTTCTTGGAAAGAAAAATTTCTTTATGCATCAAAGCATCACAGTGCAAAGCATTGACTGATAAAGGTCAAAAGAAAACCTGAGTTTTTCATTCATGTTGCTGTTGCCTGTATCTTCCTTTGCAAAATCTCCTTAATGTAGAATCCCATTAGACTGATCTAGCATGATAAATTCTATGGTCCGAGGCATTAAATTTCTTCATTCTTCAGAGTGTTTTTACAGAAAATAAATAAAGAAAATCAGTTATTTCTCTAATATAGTCATGAAACAATTTTATTTGTGGAGAAATAGTAATTTACTATTAATGTGATTAGAGCTGCATAATTTTGATGAATACTTTATTAAACTCTCACCATTTTGGGTTTGAAATTTTGAGAATTATGTTAAATAGGGTTACATGGGCCTGTCATTCTTTTTGCTGTTCTTTTTACTATCCATTAAACACTGGGTTTAGGGCGGACCTTCTTCTCTTTAGGAATGTTTCAGAAAATACAGCAGTTCAAGGTAGAGTAAGTGCTGGACATGCATTTTTGCTTAAGTAGAAATGTGTCCCTAACCCCTGAGTTAGAGAAAGTTGCTGAAGTGTGTTCATCCTCATGTGAAGCTATCCTGCTTTCTATGACTAATGTATTGTCACTGAAGCAGGACCGTAACCTCCAGAGACTTCTCTAATTAACAGTTGATAGAGTCTTTTCTCACTTGGCCCAAAATCTATTTTAAGAGACTGAGAGACTAAGAACCTTGACTATCTCAAGGTCTCCCATGAGAGGTGAATGATCCAAGGAACTGCTGTCTATGTGATAGAGAAGGAAAATGAAAAATCTTTAGAGGTCTTTTGGCTTCAGGGTGGATGCCTGAAACACTACCATAAAAACAAAAAAAACAAAACACAAACCAAAAAAAGAAAAAATCTCACAAGTTCTCATTTTCCAATTTATTGTTAGGCTAGCTGTTTGTGTCCAGGTCCTTCCAGCTTTCATTAAGCTCTTAAAATGTCTGAAATTGAGATCCAGAATGTGTCCTGTAAATATTTTACTTGACTCTAAAGGGCTGGTTCTTGCAATTTCTAATTAGTGACCCTTGTCCCTAAAGATAAATAAATCAGTCGTTACACAGCTGTAAAGACAACTTCGCTAAGTGATGTGGCGAGGTCTTGCTCTAACCTCTGAGTTCACAGGGACAGGGGCTTATCATTGAGTGCTAGTACATGACATAGTTCATTCCAGGAGACATGACTGTTCTAAATAAAGATTTGGGAAATCTTTTGCAGATGTTATGCATAAAATTACTTATGGAACAGCTCCACTGCTTCTGATTAATGTGTTATGGCTGCCAGCCAGGTGGGTGTGAGATAAAGATGAGAAGTGATCCTTACAATTAAGTTGGGTTTTCTAGGGCCTCATTAAAATAAATTCTTTTTCACTTCTTGGGAACTGTTACCAACCCTTAGCACTGGACACTGTTATCCTCCTTGTCTAATTTAAATTATGTTTTTTTATTTATAGAGTTTTAGTGTATGAAGGGAAACAAGTCATGGTGGATTCTGGACCGATCTATGATACAACCTTTGCTGGTGGACGATTAGGTCTTTTTGTCTTCTCTCAAGAGATGGTTTATTTCTCTGACCTCAAATATGAATGCAGAGGTTAGTTACAGAAAATGTCTGGAACGTGCTGAAGCCTTTGAAAACTTGTGGAGCAAGCATGAAATATGGAAATGAAAAGTATCCTCTTGTTACTGAAAGTAGTCTGTAATATCATAGCATGGAGTAAACCCTGATTTGTTGAAATACCATTAATGCCCTCTGCCCCTACAGTAATCTCAGTTTGAATAACAAAACCCAGATGTTTAATACTACCCACCTGGAAAAAATGAGATAGAAATCTGAGTGAGATACGTGCTTAGAATTCTGTGTATCCACTTTCCTTTGTAGACTATTTCAGTGTGGCCTGTGGGCAGAGAGCTGTTTCTAGATCACTCCTCTTTCAAGTGTCATGAAGGAGAAAGCAGATATTTTTAATGAGCATGCCTGTCTATAGTGCCTTGTTCAAAGTGTTCTGATACACCGAATATGCTTTCCCAGATTTTCTTTATATATGATATTTTTATATGCATTTAGATACATAGGCGCACATACACATGCGTGTGTCACTAAATAGACACATACTTCTTATTATGTAAATGTCCTCACATTTGTAGGAAAATGCAGAACAGAAAACATTGTGCTGCATCCCTATACCATTATCATGATGGAGCTCTTTCTTTTTTTGTGTGTGTGTAATTGAATTCCTAACCAAGTAAAACAACCACAATTAATCCTTTCTTTTTTTTTCTTTTTTTCCCCATTTCTTTCAGATGCTTGAGCAATGGTTGCTGCATTACCAGCAAAGTACTGTAAATGCTATGCAACCTAGACACCTCAGTACATCCTGGTACTCCCAGTTTCTACTTTTTGTGTACCTCCTGCCCTCTGTCCTCATGCTCCACTCACAAGGTACCTCCCTGCTGCCAGGAGTGCCTCAGCCATCCTTCCACAGAGTGCCTTCTCACAGCTGGGATTAATGAAACCTAAACGTGAGCGTCCAACCCACCATTGAAGCAAAATCAGATTGATAAATTAGAACACTTTTGCAGAGTGAAAACTTAGCAAAATGTGCTCAGTTTTTATTTCTCTTTTCTAAGGAATGACGTTTACATATAAAAATGTAATTACTTAATGTATTTATATATATATGGAGAAAAAGAGTGGGGTGATAATTGTCAGTCATTGTCTTTAAGTGAGGAAAAATGTGTTTGAATAACTTTTTAGGTGTATAGTTGGCACTTCCTTGCTCTGATCAGGACTGGACTTGAGTAATGCAAAGGTCTAGGTCTAATTTGAACAAAGTAATGGAGGGCCACACCAACAGTATCTATAACACAGTAAAAATGCCTTTGGATGATAAAGATGAATTATGAACATTTCTTTATCCAAAAAGATGCTATTAAGCTGACGACAATGCTCTTAACACCCATTAAAATTGTAGTTTGCAGGAATGTCAAATTTGCAACAGAAATTGTTATCTAATAGAGGCTGAATTCAGGCTAAACAGAATTGAACTAGAAACTCTCATCTGAAAGGGAAGAGTGATTAATTTAAACATCCAAAGCTATCACTGTTGGCTGACTTTCACAAAATTATTTTCAGTTGTTCCATTTCCCTCATAATTTGCATTCCTTTGTAATGAAGAATGTACTACGACCACGTGGAGCAAAATGAACCTGAATCACTTTCCCACCTCTGCTGCAAAAAGCACTTTGACATCCTGAATCCTGATGTGGGTTTTTGAAAAGGTGGTAATGCCACTATTGCTTAATTTGGTAACGTATACATTTAAGGTTCCATTTATAAATATTTTGTGAGTATTTATTATGGTTATCACACTGAGCTACCTTCTCTGATAATTTATTTTAAAGCATGTCATATATTGCATCAGTAATACATTCACAAATAATGATATTTTAAACCTATTTTTAAGAGCATATCATGATATGTAGATGTTCTCAAAGCATGGTATACACTTAAGTATAGTTTCATGGGTTATATTCATGTATACTTTAAAGTTAAATGAATAATAATAAGGAATTTATAAATGGAACCCTAATATATATTCAGTTACCTAATTTTAATATTTTCTTTTTTTACCTATGTCTGCTGTATATAGAACTTCTTAAATAATGCTGAAGGGATACCAGTGTTTATTCTAAACAGATACAACAGTTACTCAGATATACAATAGTATAAACATGTTTAACTTGTTTTGTTTTGTTTAAGTTGTATGAGCTTTGTTCACAAAAAGAACACACGCTGGTGTAATTTTATTCATAGATGGGTTAACTAATGGAATAATACAGTACCTCTGCTGCCTTATAGGGTACAGTGAGCTAAATGTTGAATCAACTTTTTTCCCTTGAAATAGATTTTGTTGCTATATTCATTAGAAAAGAATCCACAGTTGCTGGCTTTATTGCACATTTTATAGTGTTCATATTATCAAATCTTTTTTTGGTTTTGTTTCATTTTTGTTTTCTTGTTGTGTTTTTGGTTTTGTTTTTCAAATCCTCTTCGTGAGGTTTTTAAGTGTTTCAGTTTCTTACTTCTGGAGTTCCAAATTGTATCCCCAAGTCCCAAGCAGAAGGGAGGGTGACTTCATTAAATGTAATGATTGTAATGACTGTGTAGGGTTTTTTGTTTTGTCAGACAGATACATCAGTGTGGGGGTGAAGATGTTAATATTTGGACTGTATCATAATTTTCCTATTCTATGTAAATTATTTATGATGTTTTTTAAAATTTTTTTAATTTTCTTCCTTGCAAGTGTGTGTGAGTGAGATCAATGAAATTTCGTTTTGTTTTGCCAAAGATTGTAAATAATTATTTATTTGTTTACATGGACGGAACTTTTATCATTTAACGTCCTAATTCATTTAGTCAAATCCTCATTTTTTATATATATATTTTAAGAATCAATGATAGGAAATAAACTGTAAAAAGGTTTTATAAACTAAATTCTCTTTACCTTTTTTATAGTTAAAATGTTTCTTTAAAGAAAATACGCCATTCCCCAAAGCCCTAAGTGAAATAAACCTCTTGCCTTGCTATAAAACAGTTCATTTCAAGCAAACCAGCAAATCTCCTGGTTACAAATCACTGACTGTCTTCTAAGATTGTAAAATGCAGGTTTCCTAGTCTCTTTGACAAGACATCATTGCCCATGAAGTCTTTATCGGGCAAACTATCCCAAGTTTTATTTATGGCATTGCAACTGAAGTTTTGGTTCTGCTGCTTTATTTTTTTTTTTTTTTTGCCTTTTTTCTTTTTTTTTTTTCTGGACTCATACACACATTCTCAGTGTTGTGTCTTGGCCAGCGTGTTTGAACAAATGTATGATCCTCTTCTATAAGTGGCTCTGCTGCAAGTCCCGTCTGAGTCCTTGGGATTCATTGGTGTGAGGAAGGATTTCCTTCTTGTTGGAGAATTTCAGAAACCAGCAAATCATCACTAACCAAACAATAAAATACCTGAAAAAATTCTTAGCAAGAGAGATCTTTGCCATGAGTGTGAACTGCTCCCAAGGAGAGGAATTTTAATTCAGTTAGGAAAAGTAAGAATGTCCAGCATGACAAAATGCCAGTTTTGAGGTGTGAAGTCATATTATCTTATATATATCCAAACTATTTGCTTTTTCCTTTGCCTTACAAATATCCCAGCTATTCTGTTTCCTTGGCTTTTGGTTCCAGTGCCAGTACTCAGAACATTGCCCAAGAAAACCATGTAGTCTTTGGCACAATCTTTTGATGAGCCCTTTAAATTAATACAAAGTCTTGTAGAGGGGTGGCTTTCATATGTTTATGCTGCAAGGACATCAATGTTTGACATTGTTCAGCTAATAGAGTGATCAATATATTGTTAATCACATGCTCAAGAGTCCCACTTAAATCCTTGGTATGGATCTGCAAGACAGTTTTGAGTGTGAACACTCAGTGAAGATTTGAAAGAAAAAAAAAAAAAATCCCTTCATGGCAACAAATAAAATCCTGCAGAAAGAATCCAGGGAACTAAAAAGACTGGAAATATGTGAACTCTTGACAGCAGCACTTCAGTACTAGTACAGGGTCTGTGAGGGAAGGACCAAAAAAGCAAATATGCTGTGAATAACCAGGTTCACATAAAGCAGTGATATCCTGTGGCCTCTGCCCATTGTTCTAACTACAGCCTTTTGAAGAAACTCAGGACTGTTTAGGTAATTTGGAAAAAATGCATATTTAAAAATTTTGCAGCCTCTGCACTTCTGCTTCCCAGAGAGGTAGAGATATGGAAGAAGAAGGTCTGAAATCCTTACAGAGAGGCTTTCTCACAAGAGGAAACGGAGTAAACCAGGCAATGATTCTGCCACTGACTGCTGCATGATACTAAGCTGAATGTTTTTCATTTCCCTGAGCATTAGGCTCTGATCTACTAAAAGTCATTGATAAATTTCCTTCCCTTTACATTCCATTTTGATAAGTTTTATGTATTTCACTATTCCTGGACCGGCCTGAAAAACAGGAAATACTGAAATCCTGAACCCCCTCCAAGGTGACCTCTAGTCCAATTTTAAGGGATGGATTTTTCAGATAAACTTTGAATAAGACTCTGAATCCTGAAATTTTGAGATGAACTCACAGCTTTTAAACATTTTTCCATTATAAGAGTAACACGTTTGCCATGTTTTATTCCAGAAAGGACAGAAAATGTCTATCCAAGGGTTATACCTGTAGGATTTTGGAGATTAGGCAGCCCAAATATTAGCTTCACAGAACCATAAAATGTTTTGTGTTGGCAGGGACCTTTAATGGTCATCTAGTCCACCACCCCTGCAGTGGGCAGGGACATCTTGAATGAGATCAGGTTGCTCAGAGCCCTGATTCAACCTGACTTTGAATGTTTCCAGGGATGGGGCACCTACAACCTGTCCGGGCAACCTGTTCCAGTGTTTCACCACCCTCACTGTAAACAATTTCATCCTTATATCTAGTCTAGACCTACCCTCTTTTAGGTTAAAACCATTACCCCTTCAATCTCAACATGAATGCTAACATCTGTGTCTACTCCTTGCTAGCTACACAATGGCAGCAGAAGCTGAACAGACTATCACAGTCAGTGGGCCAAATCCTCATCCTGGTCAGCTCAGTGGGAGTTTTACTAAGGACTTGTATGACACCTGGATGAGATTCAGGGTTCAGCTTGTGCTCCAGACATCCACAGGGGAAGATCTTTAATGCTCACATGGGAACATCTACATTCTAAAGTCATTTGAAAACTAAATATGTAATGACTTGGCACAGCATTCTTCTGAGTGTGGAGAAGACCACCCTTGTAGATCAGGAAGGGGGATTTTGAAGCGAAAGAAACCTGGGAATGATTAAATCAAAGGTTCAATGCATTCTTCTAATCCATTATCCTGCTTCTTGAAAGCTGCCAGTACCAACTTCACCAGAGGAGCCATACATTAGCATGCCTAGAAGATAAACACCGTTCCTAGCTAGCCCCAGGCAGCTAATGGGTGATTTCTGTCTTCATGCCTGCATAGCTTAGTTTGCACTAATATAACTGCAAATTTTCTTATTACTTGTAGAAATATCTTGGAGTTTTAATACCACTACTTGACCGATTGAGAGTTCTGTAGGTTGATTATATATGATATACAGTATAAATTTCCTTTTACCAATTTTAGGCCTGTTACTGTTGAATTTCATTTACAGGCTTTGTTTTTCACAGACTTTGGGAAGGAGTGAATAGTTTGTATTTCATCATAAAACTGTATATTAGAAAAAAAATTACACTGCTTTGCTTTTACTGCTTGTGTGCATGTGTCTGTAATTGGTTCATGCAGTACATCAAAGCTAGAAGAATTTCCTCTGGTTGCTGAGAATGGTTATGTTGCAATTCTCTTTGGATGCAGGATGCTACCCGTGGTTATGGCCTTCTCCAAATATGTCTACCTCTTGCATAGACTTGTCATATGTATGTGCACATGTGGGCACACACACATGCACATATACTTATTTTGTAAATATTTTGCAAAGAGTAAGTGTCATTCTGTGCTTGTCTTGTTCTTAAAGTTCTCCTTAGCCATCTGCTACTGGACACAATTGGAATCAAGCAAATGTGTTGGACAGATCTTTTACAGTGTTTTATCCTGTGAATGATCATTGATCATTACCTGTTCATCTAGATATTTGTAGAGCTAGATGTGAACCTGTTTGGTGTTGTCCCCTTAGAAGCAACTGAATTTCTTTTAAGACATCTGCTGACATTACTGTAGTCTTTTCAGCACTTCTGAATGCACCAGCCTCTGGATGCTGGAGGCATGCATTGCAAACCACACTTCAAATCTTAGCATCAGATGTAATAATGTAGCTTGTAACTTAGAAGTTGGTTTTAGTCATTCAGTAACTTTTAGTAGATAGAGTCTTGACACTCCCTTTGTGAGCTTATTTCCTCTCTTTAAATCACGCTGACATAAAAGAAAACAAGGGAAGGGGTGGAAAGCTGCACACACAGCTGCTCTTGTAAAAGATAATTTTTGATCAGTGCCTTTTTATACATGTGAAGAAAATTAACCCCAGAGTTTTCAGATTCATGTCAGGCAGGTTTCTCTCAGATCATCTTTTGATTGATTATTCAATCCAGTTTTCATCCTGAAAGTGCTGCTGCTGCCTTCCTGAAAGTAGCAACAACATCCAATAGAAATTTCAGGGATGGATCTGCCTATCACAAAGAGAAAATGATTCAAGATATGGCAAAAAACAATATCTAAGCTTGCTTTAACAGATACTCAGGAGCAGTGGCTACCTATTGTTAAGACATTCCTTGCTAATGAGTCTTGAGTAATTTAGAATCAGAGCATGAAGCCCAAGAAAATGAATCCATCCTGACTTCTGAAGCTTCAGCTGCAGTGTCCCTGCTCTAGGATTTTGCAATTGGGAGTAAAGGAACACCCAGTTGGTGATACAATGATGTCATTCAGTTGGTTTAACTATACTCATCCTTAATGCTGAAGAAGTGGGGACAATGTCTAGAGCTAAAACCAGCAACATGTGGAGAGATCATTAGCTTTCTCAAGTAAGATTCAGTTACAAAGATAATGGCAATCACTGTTCTAGAGAACAACACTTGATTTAAAGAGAAAAGTTTCAATGTTTGTAAAGGAGATCAGGAGTAGGAAGAAAACCAAAACTTTGTTAATGCTCAGGTGAAGATTTGCACAATTTTCAGAGAAATGAAGCATCTGTAGGCAGTAAAATGGCAAGAGACTACATAGTCGGTTTTTTATCTTCTTGGAAATCCTTCTTTTTTAGTAGGTGAAGGAAAAAAGACAGAAATAAGGAGTCACTCTGATTTTTTTTTTTTTTTTAAATAAATATATCAATAAAAAGTTCCCACTTGTTTTAGAAGAAAGCATCCTCTATAACATGCAGAGGGAACTGAGGGGGACTGTTGTTTTTACAGTGCCGTAATTTAATTCCTTGCTTTCAGTTGAAGACTTTGCAGTTTTTGTGGTTTTATTCAACAATATTAAAATGGGCAAAGATAATAAATTACTCTCTTGGATAATCTTACATGTTGTCTCCATCGAATACTGGTGTCCAGAGCTTGAAATGCACCTTAAATCAGAATTATTCATTAAACACAAAGGAGAGGGAAGCTGTGACTGAATAGAAAAGAAGCAGAGGGATTCTGAGCACTAGGTCAATGTCTTTATCAGAAGACCATCCATTTCAAAACAAACAGGCACAAGTCATAATGACAGCAATGTGAAAACATTGGCTGCTATTTCCTGTTCAGACTTTCCTCTAACAAAGAATTAACCTCCATTTATGAGAGATTAAGACAGACAAACAATAAAAATAATTGTAATTGAATGCTTCCCTTATTTACATCTGAAAACTCTATTTATTTATCAAACCATGGGGCACTGTGCTGGAGAGGTGCATAAAAAGAACACTCTTATGCTAACTTGTTAGATTTGGCAGGCTGAGACCTATACACTGGAAGACCCATGCTTTCAAACATGTCTTCAGTTTTGAGCACAGAAAAATATTTCAGAGTGAATGACTACTTTAAGAAATGACCCAGGTATTTAATATATTATCTGAATTTATTAGTAAGACAAATAATATTTCTGGAATATTTTCAAAAAGGAGGGGAATATTTACTACATTACATTTGAAAATTAGTGTGTAATACCCACTTTTCTGCAGTGATTGGAGGGTCTTCTGTGGACAATCTTTTCAGCTCTTAAGGGGGTTTTTTGTTCCATTTCCATCTTTGGTAACTTTTTGTGAACAAAAATGAGAAGCTGATTTTTGTTATTAGCAATCATTCTTAACTGCATGGAAGAAGTGCTGCATGATTAAGTTTTTACTGCAATCACATGTCTTGGGGAGGAAAGTTCTAGGCAGAACCATTTGTCTCTTCTGCAGAAAGAACTGTCCTTCTCCAACAAGCACTGACTGCCTTCTGATGAAAGAAATAGGGCAACCAAGTTACTGAAAGCAGAAGCTTTGACCCATTGCAACAAAGACATAGCCAAGGTAAGAAATCCTTCATGCTGCCATCCTGTGTGCAGTTCCCTACAGAGAAGAGGGGGAAAATGTGCTAAGCCCACAGAGAGTTACTCCAAACACTGGAGTCTGTAGATAAGCTCCATGGCTGTTATGTTGCCTGTACTTTACTTTCCTCTATCGCCATGACAAAGCATTTGTATACAGTCTAGTTCCAGATTTAACATGAATGCTGTTCTTAAGTTTTTTTTTCTTAATAATGCATATAGATTTAAACTAAACAGTTTTACTTGTTTATTTCTGGAATATTCATGTCTGTCTGTTTTTTGTTGGTTTCTTTTTTTCTTCTGTGAACTGGGATTTTATAATGCTCCTGTATGTCCCAGAGGATGAAATAATGTTTTGAAAGAGTGCAAACACTGTGGTGTTGTATCACTGTGAGGGACTGTTGCTTGTGCCTGTCCAGGACGAGTTCATAATGTGGTGGCTGCTATTTCTCAAAGTGTGCACTATTTAGCTGCATAATTACATACATACGTTCTTCCCTGTATTGTTTTTCCCCAGAGCATAAAATATTCTCATTTAACAATGCAGTTGCTAAGTCACAACCTTTTCATATCAGCTATTACTTCATGTCAACTATTTAGGTCCTGCCCAATTTCCAAAGCACAGTGGAGACACAGTAATTTTTTCAGTACTTTCACAAATATCAGATTACTTGGAATACTGCTGCATTGATTTCTATAGCTTCAAATAAAAGTAATGCTCCATTTGTGCATGTGGTCTTATAAACAGAAAGTTTACTTCTCTGTCCAGTTTTGATTATATATTACTGTTAAATTTAAAATGCTGACACTACTATATGGATATGGAAAAGATTTTATAAGATTTTGTCAATGTACATTTTTGTGCCCTCTCCTGAAATTTTATAGAAAAATGCACTAAACCCACCGAGAAGTAGCTTGGAAAACCTTTGGACTGTGATGCCTAAATATTTCAAGATGCAGAACTAGTATTTCTCAAGAAGAATTAATAAAATTTACAAGCAACTGTAAAAATTTTACTTTGAAGTGACTAAGAAGTAAAGTAAGAAATAGCAAGTATTTGGGACATCTCTTCTATTGCTCAGTCGTTAGTCTGCATAGATGTGTCCATGTTGTAAATTTGCCTTATTAGGACTACCAGTTTTTCATACACGTGTTCATAATTTTGAGGGACACACATCATCTTTTAGCAAAACAGCATGTCACTTCTTATATCGCAAGTGTTTTGCATTAGAAATGTAAAATAAAACTGAAACCATGGAAAGTTATTAATTCAAAAGGAAACGATCTCAGAGCATTTTAATTTCCTGCTATATAAATATATATATACATATTTTTGTATCTCACCATCTGGGGCTTTGGTATGTTTTTATGCTCTGCACTGTGATGTCCCTATCACATGAGAAGTTGTTCCATTTCTCCTGGGGACAACCTATAGGAAAGGTAGAAAATCCTACATTTTTACCTGCCTCAACTGTTAGAAGTGCACAGCTGACGTGAGGCAGTCTCCCAGCATCACAGACCAGCAAGTGCTGAAAAGGAAACTGGAGAAGGATGAAGACAAAAAGGCTAATAGTAGAAATCTGTACAGGTATTTTCCAAGTCCCCCAACACCAAATGGCAGCTCCTGATGGGGGCTTCTAGGGGCTTCTAAATTTTCTTAACATGAAATATAAATTTTCTGAAGTGTTCAAAGGGATTTCTTTTATACTTGCCTAATAAGAAAATGTGAATGCTGAATGTATTTGTGACCTGATCTATCTATGGTTTATTTTTCATTCTCTTCTATCAATGATACTTCACTTTGACATTGGTAAAACAGGGAGTACATTAAAAAACAAAACCAAAAACAAAACAAAAAAAAAAAAAAAACACTCCATATTTTTCTACTGAATGAAACACATTTTATAAAGAGAATTGTTCAATTGTCAAAGAGGTTTTTTTACTTTTTCAGAAAGTGGTTAGGAGCCTAGTGAGTGACAGAAGTGCTACTGTGGGACAAAGGAAAAAAATTCTACCTTTGTGATGAGACAGCAATATTGCAGGTTGAGGAGGGGGAGTGACATCTGAATTTGTGTGGTTCAGCTATCAGGCCCTAAACCTTGGGATACTCTATTAATAAAGTCTATCAATATAGGTTTTCTGTTGGTTACTGGGTCAAGGATATTAATTTTGCTCACTCTGGGCCAGTCACAAAGCATTTGTGCCTATATCCTTTTTTAAGTACACTTATGTACCTGTATATAGACCTATACAAAGGAAGTGCTTCTATGAAGAGGGGTTTTCATGCAAATCACAATGAAAAATTAACCTCTTACAAAATTAATCTTAATAAAAGCATAGCTCCAATTCCAAATAGTCATAGGCAAAAATATCAGTACTAAACTCATTGGTTCTGTGGCAGATAGAGACATATTGCAATGATTTCTTCTGCAGTGGAGCCACCACTTTTAAAGTGCCTCTGCCAATATCACTTTACTGAAGCTGTTGAAGCCAGCAGAAATCTCTCAGATGGTGACATGTAAGATACCAGATGTGGCTTGGAGGAATGAGTGTAGGGAAAGCAGCAGCAATGAAGCTGCACAAAATTTCATAGGGACTGACAAACCATACAGAAGAGGTGGACAGGTGGAGAAAAATACTCTGCTCAAAGTCATAATCAGTACTTGCAGAAATGTAGGATCTAGTCTGTAGAGATTATTAACCAGTATCTGAACCACCTAGGATGCCTGGCAGAGTCCCCTGGGAAACTCTTGTGCTGTATGCATCAGAAGCCAGCGGCTAGTCTTTCTTCATGGCTGTGTATTTTTTTGTGACATAGATTATAAAGGCAGAGAGTCAAATACTTGCTTCACTTGTGCAAAGGCAGGCTGAAGAATTAGACATACATAGAATATAACTCATTTTTCTCCAAGTCAGCTTACAGAGGTGGGATTTTTCACTTACAGACTTCTTGTTTGGGATTGTTTGGGTTGGTTTGTTTGGGTTTTTTTGTTTATTAGTTTGGTTTGTGTTTGTTTTGTTTTGTTTTGTTTGTTTCTTTTTGTTTTGTTTTGGTTTGTTTTGGTTTGGTTTGGGTTTTTTTAATGTTTTCATAATCCTGTCAGGAAAAAAGTGAAGGAAATTGATCTATATTCATACCTAGGAAATACTGAGGCTTCTTAAAGATGGAAACAGAAATTATTTTAGATTGTTAATGGTGAGCTGAGGGCAGCTGTTAAATCATACTTCCAAAAGGAATATTGGTCATAAAGGATTGACCATTTGGGGTGTGTATCACGATGCCCCGTTTGCAGCTATAACTGTAAGAAATGCTCTGTATCCAGATGTGTGAAACAGATGATATTCTGGTAAATAGGAAAAAAAAAAGTCACAAATGGGATTTAAGATTCTAAGAAGTAGATTTCTATACCCGGCCTAACTCTTTATCATTCCTTTTCATTTAGTGAAGAAATACAGGCTTTCCTAGAATAAAGTCTGTATTTTAATGTAGGTGTACAAAATAGGACAGATAAACCTGAAAAGCTCAAATCCAAGCCAAAAGTGTTATGCTCTTAAAAAATATCTTTAGGTTGTAGAAGGACAAAAACATCTCTCCTGTTGTACTCCACTTGTAAGTGACTATAACAATATAGATATTCTTCTGGTATGGTCTTGTTGTGAGAACATTTCTCTTATGCACTTAGTAGGGTATAAAAACAGTCATTCCATAAAGGATTTTCAAGGTGCACTTCATATTATACAAACAAACAGAGTAGGTTTTTGTTTCTGACTGTGCTGGTTCAGAAGGATTCTTGCATTCATTGGACTGACTTCAAGTTGACCTTTGCTTTACTCACAACCCTGCATTGGGATATTTGAATAGCGTGACTCATTAATGACTTATTTCTGAGTTTAAAGAAAAAGTCTCTAACCAAACAGAAGGACCCAAATGGCTGTGATTCTGGATCCTACCAGCTGCATTCTCTTGACATTGCTAATTCTAGAGATACTATCAATTTTGGAATAGATAGAAATCATCTCCTAAAAATTTAGGAACACTGCTCTCATATATAAGCCATTTCTGGGATATATGCAACTTCATCACTAAACCAAAAATCAGTTCTGAGCAACTGCTCCAGCTGTCTCTGCTTGGAGCATAGGGGTCAGGATAGACAATTTCCAGAGGTCCCTTCCTACCTCAATCACTCTGTGACTATAAAAATGATGGAAAATTAATAGAGGTCTTATATAGCCTGCTCGAAGCACTGGATTCATGTGTTTCATCATTAATGTCAGAACTTGAACAGCAAGTTGGATCTGTAAGATCAGCAAGAAAATCTGTAAGAAGGCTAGGATTTCAGTGGTGAACTTAAATCTGACTTTAAAAAAAAGGAACAGTGATATGCATGAGGCTGTACAGTTATCTTCTATTTAAACATTCAGGACATCAAATTACATAGATCCTGGGGGAAGACAGGATCTCCTAACTACTCTATTAGACAGGTGGAGGAAGTCAGTGTAGTCCTATTTAGACCAGCAGATGTCTAGAGCTGGCACTGAGTTTAGCCATTACCAGAATTGCCCAACTTGTCCCAAGATACCTTCTCTCTATCAGAAAATCGGACAATTGCAGAGTATTGCGAAGATGCTTATTCACAAGGGCTTCTACCTCTTTATTCCTCTGACTGAAAAACATTTGCCTTGACTGTAATCTAAATAAGAAAAAGTATAAATTAGAAAAAAACCTAAAGGACAACCCAGTAGTAAACCATTAAGGATACAGAACATGATTTCTACCTACTAGACCAATTTTACAGTGACAAATTAACTAGGAACTGAAATAGGCTTTTTACTAATCCTGGTTTCTCAAAGAAATTAAGCTGGCAAGATCATGCTGTCCATCTGTCTATCATCTGCTAGTAAATCACTAACAGAATTTTTAAGCTTAATGTCCAGTTTTAATTGACTTGACAGAGTGGATTTTGACAGACATTTCAAAGATTATTAACTACATACGATTTTTGCACAGAATTGATTAAGATTTCTCTTCCATGTGGATTCTTTTTTGACTAGTAAGTCACAAAAGACTGAAATCTTTTCTCATAATTAACAGAGATCTAATCTCTTTCTCTTTGATGTCTAATAAGCGTAAAGCTCATGAGGCAACATTCACTGAAAAATTGGCTAAAAGACACAAATGCATTAGAAACAGTCACCAGTTCCAGTGCCCATGGGGTTACTTGTGTCACTGGCCATACTGTGAGAGCCCTCATATGAATGGCCTATTAACAGGAATCTAAAACAAAGAAACAAAACCAAGTCATCCTTGTCATTTCTTTGTTCTATGTTAGTACTGAAAGCTTTAGCCAAGCTTCAGGAGTTATTTGCTGTGCACAGTACAAGCACAGTTTAAGATGAAGTTTTTTGACCTGGAATATCAGTTAAATGGTCAACATAGACTAAAGGTATATCTGTGCAAGCCTGTGTGGAAGTCCTGAGCAGAAGGAAAGGCAGATGGAGAATGGCGTAAAACCCCCTTATTATGTAAGGGGGTTTCCCCACATTTCTACAGAAGGTGTCTGAGGAACTGTGAACAAAACAGTTTTCACAAGTGTCACTTTTTGTTCTTTCTCATTAGCATCTAACATGAAATCTTAGGCAGGATTTGGAAGGGCAAGAGGAATGAGTTTAGTTTGCCCACCACCAGATAAGATCTCTTAGACTAATTATCTTCCTCCATGTTTGGACAAAAACATTGCTGTCTATGGTAATACAGATAGAAGTAACAAGTATGCATCCAGGGAAAAAGGTAGGAAAAGATTCAGGGGTAAAAAATCATGCCACTAAAGGATCTGCTATTCTTTATATTTCAATAGAAACTAGTTTGAACAATATGGTAGTTGCCTGACAGACTTCTATAAGGTCATTCATCTCATTTTTACTCCTTGTATCCTCTTAGACAACCACAGTATTTTATCTTCCTTCTTTACAACCTGAAGAAAACATGCCCCACCCCCCAAACAACCAATCAATGAACCAAAAATTTACAAAACTGCATAATTAACTGATTTTTGCATATTTCCCAGAACCTTCAGATATATTGTACAACTAAATTTTGGTTCCCTTGTTGACAAGGCATTTTAATCCAGAACTAAGGAAACTGCTCTGTCTGTATCTATTCCAGTATTCAAATGTATTTAACCTTAGATAGTTTCACTGGATAAGAGGCTTTATTATCTCAGATTAACAATTCTGTGCTGAATGGTCTAACTTAACTTCTCCCCTTCTCACTGATACATGAACTGCTAAAGCACATAATGACTCTTCCCTTCATTCATCTCATTCTATAAAAGGAAATGTGGTATTAAAATAAGTTTATTTTGCAAAGTAATTCTGGAGAAGACAGAATCATGGTGGTGAGTTTTGAGGATCTCATGTGTTGAGGAATGCACAGAAAGCAGAGAAGTCAAGCAGGGAAAAGACCATGCTGGTGGCAGTGTGGTAAGAGTCAAACTGCATGGAGAAAAAGTGGCTCTAAGCAAGATGGAGGGTGGGAGGAATTAGAGAGAACAGACTCATACAAATGAGGACAAAAATATTGAATAATAAATTGTGAGAAAGAGAAAATAAAGAAAATACTGGCTTAAAATAAAATTTTAGAATAGTAGAATAAAACCTGAAGATTAAACAATGGATAATAGTTTCTTTTAACAATTAAAGAAAAAAAAAACCTACAAGAAAACAAAGAAATGAAAAATAAACAACAACAAGCTCTCTAAGGCATGGACATCACCCCTTTTCATATTTTATCAAATCGCCATAAAATAGGAAAGATACATAGTCCAGATCCATGCTTCCTCATCAAGGCAGGGCAACCTCTACCTAATTCAGTCCTAGCAGATTATCTTCCTGGTCTGTTCTTCATAATAGGTTTGTCCCAACTGCCCTAGATATTCTGCTTAACTACAGATACAGAGAGAAGGATTTCTCTATTTTTTATCTGCACTTTGAGCCTATAATTTCTTGTCCAGTCCACAGTGAACATAGAGAACACTTCATTGACAAACTCTGTGGATATCTTATATGTTGTCATGGTTTGAAAACCTAAATTATTTCTAAATCACTTCCTCCTAGGAAAGCCGTTATCAATTTTTTTCTCACAACTAACACATTATAGGGCCTGAAATACACTTCTTGTTTTCCACTGGACTGTTTTCAAGCATCCTGTATTTTTACATACATGTGACCCAAATCTAATTATGACCAGAGCAGAAGTGTGTATCCTGTGTCTTGTAAAATGATGCTTCAGTTTATAAACATCCAGTATGAAGTTTGGGGTTTTTTTCACGAGTTTAGTTCATGGTCACCTCTGATGTACATTTGCCTTTCTGTACAGTGCTACCCAAATCTGTGTAACCTGTTTTCTTTTTGGACAGTTGGTTGCTTTTCCACTCTCTGTATCAGGTTGTTCCCTGTTGCAGGTGTAATGGAGGAGTGGTCAACCCATTTGAGCACAGGAGTGGCTGCCTTTTCAAAACCTAGATGCCCTTATCCTTTGTGAATTTCATTCGGGACCAACATGGAAGTAGGTTAATGAAGCAAGTGTATATAGAGTTGATGCACTTTCTATTACTGAATTTATCAAAGCCACTGGTCTATGTAAGCAGTGTTAGATGCTATTAAAATCTCCACAGGGATAATTAGGTAAGGACATAATTAAGTAAGGACATGGCTACAGATGCTTACTAGGTCTCTTTAATTTCCTGAAGTCCATGCTTCTGTTTGCAGAGTCCCTTTGGTATGAGATTGAATAAACCAATTAGATTTCTTTAACAAAAGTTGATTAGAGAGATGTATTCCATCTAAATTGAATGTTCAGTTACTGCTATCTTAAAAACACATCCTTTAGGAGTGATATTCCCTGCAGGATAAAAATGACAAGGGTGAACAGAGCTTGCTGAGCGAGGAGGAATTAGAATACAGAACTCTGAATGAACTTCTGCTCTAAACTGTGGGATTTCAGGTGGGGTTGCTTGTACTAAATAGGGAAGGATGTAGGAAAATAAAAAATAGATAAATAAACATCATCTTTAGATACTTCTTGCAGTTTCTGAGATCCTTCTTTCTGAAGTGCTTTCTTCAGGTATTAATTACTTTTGTCTTGAAAGATTGGCAGTGTTTCAATCCAGCAATCCTAGTGTGGAACAGCTTATCACAAAGAAGGAAGCTCATTTGCTTTCTGGCTACAAACTAAATCTGATTAAAGAACTTCCAGGTAACAGCTATCTGTTAAGCTAACACTACTGTGCTTACTGACTATAGTACAAATGACTATACTGGGTGAACATGAATGTTGTGAAGAAACTGTGCTATTATACCTGAACTGCCCATTACACTTCTGGCATCATGGCAGGTGGACATTCAAGAAGAAGAAATGTCCACAGCAGATACTACTGGCCAAAGATTTCAAATTTCAAGCCTGTACTCTGTACGCATATCAATAATGGATTACACATATGGACAAATACTTGAAGTGGAAATAAATGTTTCAGCAGTCATCCTTCATAACAGTAGTGAGAATCAGAACCGCATGTTTGCACTGTTCATCTCTTCTGTGTGGGAATATCTGAACGCCGTAGTTGTCCATGGACCTAATCATGAGGTGATGATCACTGCCAACATAGTGCTGAGAGCTGTCAGCTCCCACTGCAAAGTGCAGAGATGAGGATACTCAGTATGCCACAGCAGCAGCAGCATCCTGCCTCTCCAAATGCATACTGATTTCTGAAGGTCCTAGCAAAGAACAGTTGTTGTCACTAAACAAGCAACAGCAGCTCAGCTGAAGGCACAGCTGCACTCAGGCTGACAGCCTCAATTCCCTAGATTAACTTCAAAGAAATCCATCTCCGAATCTGGAGGATAAACAAGACTTCTGAACTGTGACTCACAGAAGACCATTCCTTTCCCTGTCCTCCAATGCTTTTCATGACTCCTTGAATTGCATCTATGCACCAGCATGCAAAGAAAGACAATTCTGATGATGTTAACAGAACTCTTCCAAATAGTCTACGTGTCATCAAAGAGCTGCTTCTTAAAGGAAACTTGGAGCAATGCCTAGAGTGAGCACAGGCTGCCAACATTGAAAAAACATTTCTGTTGTTGAACAGGGTCAAGGGGCACTGATGGCCTGTACTTCTTTTCATCAAATCAATCAGGCACCAAGAAGCAATTCCAGCAAAATGGTCCAAAGTAAACACTATTATTTTGAGAAGGATAAATGACACAAGAAGCCAAAGGAGTCCTTGAAGAAATGATGTAGCAATATTTCATTAGACCACCTACTGCCACAGTTAAACAGCTCCATTATGTACAAGGGTAAGGTGATGAGGTCTTGAAAAGTAGGGGATCCCCGCAGGAAGGACAGGCCACTTCGTATATTTAAAGGCAGTCTGAAAAAAGAGCTTCAGAAGTCATGACCCCCAAGCTTGTAAAACAAAGAGGAAAATTTACCTACAATAATGTGTTAAGGTGATTGTTCTTTCTGGATGTATGTTGATATTAGATATTTGGTGTAGTTTTTTTGATACACAACAGATCTCTACTAGAGTCAGGACTATGACAATGGGATTACTTTCAGTGTTCTAAATCCAATAAAAAATATCAGTGTGTGCAGTATATTATTTTTATTTCTACCGGTGGCTAAGCTGTTGTGCACCTTGATGAAAGTGACATGTTTTTTGATGCTACTCTCCTCAAAGTTTGTTGATCTAGATTTATTCAGAAAAGTGAGACTATTTGAAAGCTAAGTCCCATATTATAAAGTTCATGGTTGTCTTGCAGTCCTATTGCTTGTGATCCAAATCTTTGACTTCCGTCTTTCTAAGAGTGTGTTGATTTTAAAGGGTACTGGAAAGTTAAGGGAACAAAACAGAGGTATCAGTAAAAAGGAGCAAACTATTGAAAGGGACTAGCTGGTTCTCCTTTTAATCACCCACAAACCTAGACATTGTCCACAATTGCCCACTGCCTTTTCTTTTAACTTGCATTGCTTTCAGAGTTTTTTCTGTGTGCATAGTGAATTTAAGAACACACTGGATTTAGACCAGAAGAAGCAGCACTGAAGCACAGGGTTTGTTCAGTCTGGAGAAGAGAAGGTTCTGGGGAAACATTACTGCTGCCTTCCAGTATCTGAAGGGTGCCTACAAGAAAGCTGCAGAAGGACTTTTTGCAAGGGCTTGTAATGGTACGATGAGGGGTAATGACTTCAAACTAGAAGAGGGTAGAGTTAGATTAGAAATTAAGAAGTTCTTCACTATAAGGGTAATGAAACACTGGAACAGGTTGCTCAGGGTACCTGGGTGAGACATGGCTGCATGGTGAGGCTGAGGATGAGAGATTTTTTGATAATATTTAGAATTAAGTGGATGACAGTAATTAGGAAATATTTAAAATCTTTTACTAGATATCCAAAATCAAAGATACAGAAAAAGGGCACTAATGAATATTTGTTTTCAAACAGAAGTGGTGTAAATGGAAAGCAAACTTAACTACATATAGTTGCAAAAGTCATAGATGCACAGCCATACATAGTTTTCTCTTTTGGGTCAATAGATGAATTCTCAGGTATTTCACACATACATGAACTTTCTATGACATATACACACATATATGCCCATAATATGACATAAAATTTCAAAGCAATTAATTAGTGTTATTTTCTGTTATTTAAATGAAGACAATATGGATTGAAGTTAGGATGTAAAAGAAACAAAGGGACAGAAGAATTTACAATTAGAATGAAACATTACATAGATTTGCTTATTATTATATAGGCACATTAATCATAATTGAGCAAATGGAGAAGAATTCAATGGTTATTCCGCGTCAGTGTTTGGGTAGAAAAATAAATGTTATCACATCCAAGGCAGGACTGTGTTTATATCAGTTATGGTAGATGTTGACCACTGTGGACCTTGGGAAAAAAGAGTTTCTTTTAATAAACTCTTTGTACAAGCCATTTAGGACCGTTGACTTGTTGACTTCCCCTGTTTTCTGCCAATGTCTGTTGAATCTTTCCTTTTAACTCCCATTTTCCAGTCAGTTGAGCTGTTTTCAGCTGTCTCCAGTTAGTTCACATCTTCCTTGACATACAAGAGCCCTATCCGTTACATCTCACTTTGTTAGGCAATGTCTACACAGTGCAGTGGAAAGCAGAACAATGCCATTCATTCTGTAGGCTGGACTCTTTGAATATGCAGTCATGATTTGTTTGTGGTTTTTGTTTTTGTTTTTTTTTTGTTTTGTTCTGTTTGTTGGTTTGTTTTTTTTGTTGTTGTTGTGTTTTTGTTTTTGTTTTTTTTTGTTTGTTTTTGTTTTTGTTTTTTTTCTTTGTATCTGTTTAATAACACTGACAGCTGGTAACCAACTGTTAGTCCCACATCATATTTTTTAGTTCTGACTGCCCATCTTGTATTTTTCAGATTATTTCTTTCAGAAATTACCTATTGCTTGTTCTGATAAAGAGTTTGTTCATTCAGCTTTTTGTTAGACTAGAATATATCTGAGATATATAAGTATTGAAATGAGTATAGTTTGCTCAGGTTTCTCCATGGGATAATAGGGTTTCTAAAAAAGCACGTAAAAACATACCAGCAACAGATGTAGTACAAACAAAAGATTTTTTTTTGGTTGCTTTTGAGGTCACAAACCCAGTTTCAGCTTCACTCTCTACTATTCAGAAAAGGAAAACTCCTGTTTGCCAGAGTTTCTTGGTCTGATTTACCACACTCTTTAGCTGAGGTCTCATTTGCTTATTGAAAAAAAAAATAAAATAAAAAAATTGCCTTGCCAATTCCACAGTGTTCAATATGAAGTATTCTCTTCTGCACTGAAACAGTGGTCAGCTCTGGGGGAGCTTGATCGTGAAATCAGATTTGCTTCCAAGAACAGTGAGATTTGGACAGCTATCTAGATTGAGAGTTTTGACATCACGATGCCTTGACAATCTGTCAGCTGAAGCAAGTACTGCATAAATGCTTTAATAAGCTTTTCAAAAAGAGGAGGAATGGCTACCCTCTGCAGTTGCATCTTGTAATTTAGCCAGTCTTCAACACTGGGTACAGAAGAATGACACGTCTTGGTTGCACAAGTCCCTGGAGCAGTATGTTCTCCTCCTTTAAAATTTTCTGCTGCCATTTATCCAGACATGCTAAGAGGGTTTTTTGCATCATCTTCTTGACTCAAGGGATTTAAAATTATGTGGAGAATCTGTAGTATGCACTTATTAACCTCCCAAGTAGCTTCACAAGCATACAAACAAACACATGATACTGAGAAGGGATTGAACAACGTTATCCATTATTTTATGTCAAGGCTATAGTCTCAGTCTTCATAATCTTTGGAAATCTACCCAAAGGGTATAACCCTTGTAAGACCACAGAACTCTTTTCTCATGACTAGTGAGGGTTAGATAAACCGTAGTGGGGTTCTGCCATGTATCTATCATGTATTTATTTTATTTACTAATTTTTTGATTCACTCCCCTTGAACCTTTCAGAATGAAATAGTATTGCTTAAGTAGAGGGAAAAGAAATGTAAGCCAAGGTTGAAGAAAGAAACGGGAATATTTATAGTTCAGACAATTCTGTAATTGTTTTGTCTGGGTCATAAAGATCTACCAAAGCTTCCTTGGCAATGAAAACTTACATGAAAAAATTTGGTAAAATCTGATACATTTATGCAATAATGATTGATGAACTAGATCCTTTTGTCTGATAGACACATCTTCCCTTTCTGTGCATTATTGTTTTTCTTGTTGATTGCAATACAATATTCACTGGAGGTTCCAGAGATGATTAGGCCCCTTTCTGTAAGTAAAGCGGAAGAAAAAGTCTTCTCTTGAAAGGTCCTGCAGTGGAAACCAGCACGTTCAGGAAAAAGGAGAAATGCATAAGATACATGATGATTTACAAATCTGTCATTTCAAAATTAATATTACTTTTTTATTCCAGTTTTTATACACCATCGACTTTAAATTGTATTGACTAGAGTTTCTTTACTGTATCCTTGACAGTAAATCAAATGCAAGACAGAGCAGTTGCAAGAAAGAGCAAAAAAGACATTAGGTAAAACAAAGACAGATAAAGGTGAATGTAAGAGGGTGGTTAAGGTGAACTGAAGGAACTGTCTTTCTTGGCAGCCATATGATCTTGCTAAGGAAGAGAAGGAAAAAGTTAACTAGGTAGAGAGCATAGTTTTATACCCATATCAACTCTTGAAGATCCCTTCAAAAACTGTTTCCTGATGGAACCAATCCTCAGTACAGTTATAACAGATTTTTCTCTCTACTATACAACTATCTGACAGAGGAAAGAGTGAAATAATGCCTAGTTCCTCTGTTAACCTTCCCTGTACAGCTTCAGTGAGTGAAGGGGAGAGGGACAATAATTTTAGAAGATAATTTTATTTCCTTCTGCCTGTAGTGCTTCTGGAACCGCATCTGCTGAGATTTGCAAGGTGCAAATAAAAACACTAGGAAATTAACTCAGATCCACCTGTGTTAGTGTCTTAGGTGTGATCAGGAGTGTGATTTTGATAGGAATCTCCTGATCACTTCCACTATCCATGTTGTGGTTCTTGCTGCAGAGTCATCCCAGAAGTTGTAAATGTGGTGCTCTTTGGATGAAACCAGAAGCAGATGCACTCCAGAAGCAAGTCCCATGCCTTGCAACTGCCCATGAGATTTCAGTCCACAAGACAGATGAAAACCATCATGTCCTGTCTGCTGTTCTTGAAACCAGTGGAGCCACATAACTCTCTGCAGTGGCAGATCTGTGTCTTGTTCTTCAATTCTCTTGCCTGTCTTTAAATTTTCAAACAGAGGTGGTGTTTCTCCAGGGACCCACTAGAGATGAATTCAAATCTTGCTCTGGTTTCATGTTGTGAGTTACCTCCTGGGCACCTGGGTTTTGGGTCAGGGAGTCAGAAGTGCCCAGATCAAGGTACTGTCCATTGTTACTCCCTGTTACTACTACCTAAAAAGTTTTCTTTACTCACACCAAGCCAATATAGCTGTGATACTTACAGGGAATGCAAGTAAAAATGCAAAAACCTGAAGAGATTATAAAATAGTGCCTGCATCATCCTTCTGGTTTAGCTGCAACATGAAGCTGTAAAGTGTCATGCCAGTTTCCAAGTCCATCCTGCAAAACTAAACAAAAAAACCCTTAAATAAATTTTAAGAGTGAGTTAGTCCTCACTGGAATAAAATTCAAAATTCTAGCTGACATTACATTAAAAAATATGTCTCCTCTGAAAAGTTCCTCTATAGAGCTTTACCTGAACAGACACAAGGTTTTGTGATTTATTTTCCTCTCCTGTCTTGGTTACTACAATGGCATTGTACTCCTCTTTTATGCTAAAGCTTATGAACTATTTGGAAAAACTTAAGCTCAGTCTGTTGTAGAAGGCAGCATCAAAATCCAGGTAAGTTTTGAAAAACATGTGAAAGCAAACAAAAACTATATCAATCATCATCTCTGTTTCTCTATGAGTCTACACTTCAATCTATTTCACTGTAAATATGTGATTTAGTAAAGGAATCTCATGTTTTCTTTTATGTGCGTAGGGAGATTTTGTAAAGAAAACAACATCCACAAAAAACCCCAGTAGTAACTACAGCATGGATTTTAGCTTTAGCCTATTGTGCCAAAAGCAGTTTTGGCCCTGACTCCTGGAACAGGGCTCAGATGATGAGTGCTTAACAAATGCATTTCTTTCTGGATTCTTTTCTTTGTCTACTGTGTATTTGTACTCTGGTTTCCTATTGAACCTTATGCCTCATATATTTCTGGTGCATGAAATAACATTCTTGGGTTAGGCATAAAGAGGATCCATGAATTTTAGGGCAGGGAAAATGTCTTCAGTATCTATTCTTTTATTTTTTTGCATTAATTACGACAGAGATCATCATCTATGATCCCTAATCATTGTTTACTTCTGATGGGCTCCACAAGGCCTGTGCAACAACTCAGTCACTTATGTTCCCAAAGACAAGTGGAACTTAAGCAGCACTAAAGAGTGTATAGACCTGATGTATATCCCATTCTACAAGGGTGGATTTCCTTAGGAAAAGTGGATATCCTTAGGAAGGATAAGAAATAGAGGAGGTGCTTAAGGAAATCATCAGGTCACCTAGCTTTCCTTTGTTGTTGTTCTAGGGAAAGGATTAAGCATGTGAAGTTGCATGGGTGGCTTTGCAGTGGACAGTGTATGATTTTCTTCAGTTAACAATAAATCTTTCAACAGAATATTATTTCTTCAGTAAGAATTACTTCTGCACTTCATTAAGATGGAGAATTATCAATTCAGTAGCAGGGAAGCTGTGTAAATGAAGCGTTCTAAGTAATGAAAATAAAATCACTTTCCACTGAGAGTCTTCTAAAAATAGCTTGAGTTTGAAAGTTAGAACAGATTGGAAGGCTGGAAGAGAGACAAGATTGGGGAGGTCTTAATAGAGGCTTACTGGCAATTTTGGAAATATTTGGGTAAACTACATTAGCTGTACTAGATTATAATCTGGATGACCAGATTTGTACACACACTACCACTATTTCAAAGAAGAGCATTTTGACATTTTCTGTCTTTTTCACTGGGCTGCTGCTAACATAACAGAGATAATTACATGAGTATTACAAACATTTTGTACCCTCCTAACATAACAACTGTCATCTGAAGTAAGAGAACAATGGCCCAGAATAGAGAAGAAAAACCTTTTTTTTAAGAACTGAAGTTAAAAGTTTAGAGAGAAGAAGAAGGTATCTTGAGTAATCAGTGAGCTTATGGGAAAGCAGGAAAAAATTCCTGACTTTAAGGAATAAATCAGGATTAATCTTGTAAAGAGCAAATGTATCTGATGTTTCAAAATCTCTCCATTGGCTCTTAAACACAATTAAAAAAAAAAAAAGAATAAAAGAAGCCTTAGCTCTGTAAAAAATGTTCTGTCCTGATGTGTGTGGAATGCTCAGAGCTAAAATTTTTTCATTATTTCAGCCACAGAGGCAGATTTTATCACTGGTCATGAAAATAATTTCATGATTTTTAGACATATGAAAGAACTAAGGAAGTCTGTGTCTGAACCTAACCCCCTTCTGATTCACAACAGAATTTTCCACATTAAAAGCTGCACCACATTTCACTGTGTAGTTCCTTTTGCTGTTTCTAATTCCTACACAAAAAAACATTCAAGCATACATAATGTGGTTTTTTTTTTTTTTAAATGCTTGTTGATGAAGGTTAAAAAAATGTTATTTGTGATAGAAGTTCTGTCCTCTCGACACTGCAAAAATTTTGTCATAAGCACCAATAACTTTTCCTCTGATGTTCCTAGTTGTCTTGGATTGCAGTATATATGCAAGCAACTTGCAATGGTTAAAGCAAAACAGGTTATTTAAATAATACTCATATTGTGCAGGTTTATCTTGTAAGTAGCTGGCAAAGAACACAAGTGTGAATATCTATTTTCCCTAATGAAATTTTCAAATAATAATAATAAAAAAATATATTTGGAAAATTATTTTTAACCAAGTAAGTGCAATACCTAACCACACATTGTCAAATATATTCCACTTCAGGTAACTGCATTTCACAAGTTTGAAGTCAGAGTCTTTAGACAAATTATATCTGTGTGTTCTGTTCCCTGTGAAAGATGCAATTGAGGAGAACTTGGGCATGGATCCCTTGTCATTCAGATCTGGTTTCACAACAGGCTTCAGGTCACTGTCTGCCTGCTCACCTATATCACACACAGGGGTCACACAGGGTGCCAGGGATTGGAAGGGACCTTGGAGGTCTTTGAGTCCAACCCCCCTGCCAGAGCAGGACCATATAATCTAGCACAGGTCACACAGGAATGCATCCAGGC
>JANIJG010011528.1:116300-132652 GCA_024611175.1 Megaceryle torquata | reverse complement strand
TGCTGGACACGCTCTTCTTAATGCACCCCAGGATACCATTGGCCTTCCTGGCCACAAGGGCACATTGCTGTTCCATGAGTACGTGTTCTCTACTAGGACTCCTAAATCCTTCTCTCTACATGTTTATCAACATCTCTCAAAGAACTAAAATAAAATGAAGTACCTTAAACTGCTTTCTTCATGGATACTCATTGCTTTGAGGGATTTAGAAGCAGTTAGTTCATCTAAGAACATTAAACCTAAAATCTAAATAAAAGGACACTGCTGCACAACTCTGTCATCAGAATCATCTGCCTTGATGCTTCTCTTTTTTGATTTCTAACTGCATTATCAGTGTCTTTGCTAGGGAGAGTTTTAAACAATGCTGCAGAAATTATCTGTGGCAAGGGAGTGTGAGATTGTCTGAACTATCTGCATGACCCACAACTGAGGAGAGCACTTTTGGAAGAATGTGGAGCATTGCCACTGGCAGGAACATCAAAATCTGGGAAGTTGGTCTTGCACATCTATGAAGTAAAAACCTGTGCAATTGAGGTTACTTAGTCTTAAGAATTCCTTCTGAGAAAGATTTCCTTATGGTTCAGTTGCCCAGAGTATGGGAATCCCTAAAGAAAGACTAAATGTATTTGGCTGTCTTTGTCACACAGAAACAAAACAAAGCAAAACAAAACAAAGAAGGAAAAAAACAAAGCCTTTTTGGCAGAGGGGTAAATGTGTCATTGGGTAAAAATTCTGCAGCTGGCTAACACTGTAGCCAAGGAAGTTAATTACACACAAGGAGATGTCAGGATATATCTCAGACAGCAAGAGGGAAAGGAGCATCGGTTTGGTCGTGGCAGTCAGAGTTCCCTCATCAGGAAAGTGCTGAGCTTGCACGCACAGCCCGGGCATGCATACTGGCCAGAGGAATCCAGCCTGCAGCATGGGGGCATGGAGGCTGAAACCCATCTGTGGACATGTGCTCAAAGCAGATGTGGCTATTTAGAGATCTGAATTTTTCCCCAAATGAAAGAGGTCGGATATGGAATTTGGAATTAAGGCTAACTGCTTTTAGTCATTCTAACATGAAAACAAATGCTCAGATACTCAATATTTAAAGGACCAAAAGTGCAGGGTGCAAAACTGAAATCTTGTTTTGGTTTTCCAACTAGAAGAGAGGATCCATGTCTCCATGATAATACAGCAGGTTTAAGATCAAGAAAGTTCTAAATACATCACTCTGGACTATGCTCAGTGAGGGCAGGCGTCAGCTCCAGCTTTATTCAGGTTTCTGTATGTGAACTAATGTCTGGGCACTCACTGGCACTCCAGTCAATCAAGTCAATGGAACCCATATGGAGTACTTAAGCTGACCCTATGGCAAATACATGGTAATAGTCAGCTGAATAACTTTCCATGCTTCAACAACATCCATACAGCTGCTTGCACATGGGCATTTAATGCCCCGTCATCAACATCCATACAGCTGTTTGTACATGGGCATTTATAGCCACAGGGCATCCTGTCTGACCTCCAGCAAGGCACTGATCTCCTTCAGGCCCTGTAATACATTTACCCGCTCCCTGTGGATCCTTTGGACACCCCATCACATCTCTAATGAAGAACCCTTTGTGTGGGCAGCAGAATAAAACATTATTGATTGTATAGACTAAACCACTGTTTACCTAATATAATAATACTTAATACCTAAGCACCAGCAAGGAGCAGTAAATGTTTTAAAGCAGATGTAGCCGATACAGACAGCTATTGACCAAAACATTCTGGTACTGTGTTTTTGGATGCTGAATATTTCCATTAGCCTCTATCTTGCTTCAAAAACTATTTCACTGAATAGCATGTATTAGTAAAGTGCTTAGGAAAGGGCTAAACATAAAATGTTGAGATTTCCTGGTGCTCCTGAGGCCCAGCAGTCCCATCCTGTGAGTAGCTTAGCTTCTACAGAAGCATCTATGATGCAATGATTCTTTTTTACTTCACTGTGTTTTATCCTTCCTTGAGAAAAATGAGAATTTTTCCCCTTATGAGGTACTTAGATCACTGTCTCCTCTCCTACCTTAAATCAACTTCTGAACTTCAGGATGGATAAAACCATTATTTAGCACAAAGCAAAGCTGAAGCAACAAATGTATGAGAACCATACGGCTAAGAATTTTAACCTTAGCTAAACACTGTACATTTATTAGGAGGTAAGGAATGAATGTTTATGTTTGCTTCTGATTGTTGTTCTCATGGCATTTGGTAGATAGCATAGGATGTGCCACAGCAGCAACAGGAAAGAGCTGTAGCACAGTGTGGCTGGAGCAGGTCCTATTAAAAGAAAGAAAAGGTCAGGCTGCCTGTTCTATACAGCCAGCCACTGAAGTTTGATCCTCACTTATTTTACCATAGGCCTGCATTTCAGGTCCATAGTCAAAAGCTCTTGATGGAACTGTAATGTCTACTGAAAGTTATATGACTACTTCAGTCCAATAACTAATGATTTGTTTTCCTTTTTCATGTACATCTTTGCACCCATTAATAATAACTATTCTTCTTCTCATACACTTGATTGCCACATACGCCCAGCTTGCATACCCTTGACTTTGGCTTTGTCCAGTTTAGATTTGCATTTTAAATGGCATTTAAAATAAATAACTTAGGGGAACCTAAAATGTGTGAAGCAATAAGTAGTGAAAAAGACTCCTGAACTGATAGTAACTCCAGCTAAGTTTTCCAGATGAAGTAGTAATAGCATGGTGCCAATTTACCAATTCATGGTTAGCTGTTAATGGGAGTTTCACTAGACAAATCCATGTTTCCCAACCATTAGAATAATATTTCAGAAACTAGCAAGTAAATGGTCTGAAACCTCCATGAGAGGTTATTTGGATTAAAGTGGTTCACATTCTCTCTGCACTGTTTTTAGTGCATGTACCTGAAAAATTTAAAATTTGAGTTAAATCCTGTCATCAGTTAAGATAACATCAATTTCTTGAACTCAAATTTCACTCATAATAATAAGTATGCTATTTTCCTATCTTCCTTACAAAAGTGATAACCCATTATGACTTACTTGGCATATTTTCTCATCTCTAGAGCAGAAAGAGGTTGTTCTTGGAGGAGCCATTCTGGGACCAGTTCTCCCTCCTGTCAGGAATGAGGGCTTGGGAAGCTCATGTGGTACCATCAGTCTGATTAAGCCCTTATGTGTGGTCCAGGTCTAGCCTAGGAGTGGATAAGGAGATGTGCCAGACAGAGGAGTAAGTAGGCCAGGTGCCACGTCTCATACTGTTTCCTCTTCATGGAAAAAAGCTATGTACATAGCTTTAAAGCATGAAAAATCTATGTACATAGCTGTCCTGAATAACCAGATGATATTTTTATTTCTCTTTCTGTTCTAGTGTTTAACACTCATTGCTGCCTTGTTTCTTAAGTGGAAAACCTCCACATCAAACTTTGATGATATTGTGGGCCTTTCTGCTGCCATGCACTGTGCAGGAGTTGGCAAGAAAGTCCAAATCTCCTGTCTGCTGGCTCATATCCCACAGCTGCAGGAAGTCTCAAATTTTTTACACAGAAAGAATTTCTGACTCCAAAATTATTTCCAGGAGCTCTCCACTATGAGAACTGTCTAAAGGACAGAAATCAAAGCAGGAACAATTAAAAGAGCTGCACTGCATATGGTCACAATCTATGTTCTAGGAGAAAAAACAAAACAAAACAAAACAACTTTTACAGTACCAGATATAGTAATTCTGAGGGAAGAAATTTTACCCTGAATTCACATATTTTACCAGCATTATCTTGAATAAGAAAAATATCAGAATGGCTCAATGATATCATTTATAAGAACAAAACACTTTCTTGAGGATTTGAATCAGAAAAGTGGGTTGAAAAAACATGACATTTCAGAGAATATAAGCTACTCATACTTATAACATGTTTTTCATCTTGCAGTGAAAGAGATCCCTTTGCATACACACGATCATGATCCATTTTAAAACATGAGTTTGATGTTTAGCAGCTGATATGGAGCTATCAGTACTAATTCGTAATACTCAATTTACTGCCCTGCTTGGGCCCCTCACAGTGGTGGTTTTGAGATTATTACTCTGGAAGTTTATTGATGACCACCAGAGGCACAGCAGCAACCGCCTGAGCAAATAATTTTTTATTCTTTTTTTCTACTCGTCATTTTTGTCCACATTTTTCTTTTGAAGTTCAACATGTCCTTCATTTTATTCCTATGTATGTACTTTCAGTCCAGAAAGTCAGGAGTGATATCCAAAGGATATTCTTGTGCCATCCACAATTAAAACTGAATTTTTAACACAGGTGTGTTGCAAAATCTTAGAAGGAAAGAAAGGGATGTAAGATGCAAAGAACAGTTCTCAAAATATGGAAACATTTTTTTCCTCCTAATGCTACTTTCATGTTGTTTCATGTCTAAAAGCCAAAAAATGTGGTAAGAAAAATAACCACAAAACAAAAACCAAATGCTATTTGTCCTAATCAAACAAGCCACCAAATAAATACAAACGAATTCCAAAAATATTCCATACTACTATGTACTCTCCAATAGGCAAAAATAGTATTTTACCTCATGTTTCCATTACTTCACTTTGCAACTCAGAACTCTGCTTGGCAACACATCTCTTTCTATTGTTCCTTTAATAACATTAATTAAATGACTGTATACGCATCAGTCACTCATGTGGTTCTAACCTCATGTAGACAAGCCTCTTTGAGATTTCAACAAGCTAACACAGGTACTGATAATGAGAGAGCTGGGATATCACAGAACCCAATTTGGGCATGCCTATCAAGTGTCCAATTTTTCTAGGCATATTTATTTTCCACCTTGAATGTCTTTAAAAGTGAAAATGTAATATATATCTAGGATGATTGAAAGACTATGCAAGGCAGATGATTTTATCAGGCTGCTGTTCATCTGGAGACACTACGCATGCTCTCAGTCATATGTCCCAGATTTCACACTGCTGCGTGCCTTGGTTGGAAGTACTGTTCCTGCACGCTCTGGTGGATTGCCATATGCAGCCAGCCCAGCATTGTGCAACTGCACAGGTTCCAGGAACCCTGTGCTGGGATAATGGTTGGACTTGATGATCTTAGAGGTCTTTTCCAATCTAAACGATTCTATGTGTTGGCTAAACCCCTTGAACATCCTCTTCTCATATGGTGTGCACATGCAAGGGAAGATAAATGCCTCCTGTGCACAACAGATTTACTACTCATGCTCAGAAAAAGTACATAGCAGGTCTGATTCTTATGGATGGACTTCTTCATTTGCCTGCTCACATTTTACTGTGTACAGGACATCTTACTTTGCTAAAATGTCATGGCCTTAGACTAACATAGAAGACTATATGCTTATGACAGAGGTTCAGGCACAATTCACAGGCCAAATGGGGCAATTGCTTCTTTTCTTACAGCAAATATAAAGCTGAGAAAGGATATCTAAAATCCAAGCTGCCAGGGCTTGCCACAGCAGGCAGTGAGCTTGCAGCACTGCAAAAGCCTGCAGGATTCCTCAGGGCAACTGCATGCTAACTTGCATCAAAGAACCCACCAAAACTCCCAGAGGAGCTTCTGCAAAAGTTGTGGCAATAGTAGCAGCTGTGGAAAGCGTCTGAACTGAAGAGCAAAACTGAAGAGAAAGGCTCTTGCTGAAAAAAATATGTCGTCTTAGAGGAGAGCTTTGTTTTCAAACATTTGATTTTAATCTGTTTCACTCAGCAGACTGAAACACTTTCTTTTTAAAACGATTTCCTCTTTCCTTCTAAAGACTGAAAGCCCCTTTGGTGGCTTTGGTATACAAAACTTACAGAAAAGGTGGCACAGTTGTCCCTGGAGTTCTGGCCTTAGACCCTTGTCCGAGAAACATGTTCCACATGTATCAACACGTGTCTATATTACTGTGTGCGTATTTCTGTCTGGGCAATCCAAAAGTAAGGATCCAAAACCTTTGCAAGTAGTGAAGAGAATACCGAAAGTTTTGGCCAGGTGAGCTCCACACTGGTCCTTTGGCTTCACTTCTGACAGCACCTGAGATACGTTCTAGGTTCCCTCTTCAGTCAATGAGAAGAGAGGGACTGACAAAGACAGCAAGTCAGCCCTTGGAACAGCTGTCTGAAATACATGAGTTGAGTCCTTATCTGTGCCTCTCGGTTGATTATAGAGGGAGCTGAGAAGAAAAGCTTAGATTAGCCTCACTATCTGAAACATATCTATTGGTAGCTGAAGTCATATGGTGTGAACATCTTAAGGATCTGTTGTGAATTAACTCTAGTAGTCAGCTGAGCACCACTGAAACATTTACTCACTCACTCCTCCCCCAGGAGAACAGGAGAAAGAATAGGAAGAATAAAACTAAGAAAACTTGAGGGTTGAGGTAAAGACAGTTTAGTAAGCAAAGAAAAGAGGAAGAAGGATAAAAAGCAAAATCAAACCAGTGATGCAAAGGCAAACATTCATCACCTCCCACAAGTAGACTGATGCCCAGTCTTCCAGCTGTCTGAAATTCCCCCAATTCTGTCATATTTTTGAGCAACTACTAAGCATGACATTATATGGCATGGAATATCCCTTTGGTCAGTTACAGTCAGCTGTCCTGGTGGTATTACCTCTTGACTTCTCATGCATTCCAAACCTACTCAATAGGATGCAGAGTTGGAAAAAGAGAAAGTTATGATGCTGAGCAAGAAATGCTCAACAGTAGTCAAAACACTACTATATTATCAACACTGTTTTAGTCACAAATTCAAAACACAGCACTATGAAGGCTGCTATGAAGAAAATTACCTCCACCTCAGCCAGATCCAGTACAGGATAATAAAATTTAATTGAGGGAAGCTCTGTCTTTGGTGATTTGTGAGGATGATATAGTCAAAATGAAACATGCAGTTGTGTTTCAAATTTAAATGGGTGATCTTACAGTGTCTGAAATCCTTAGTCTTGACAGGTACAATGAAGAGACAAGTAAATGCGAAATTAACTTTCAAAAATGATTCAAAATGTTTGTAACTGTAATTGGACTATGAATACATTCCACTACTCAGAAAAAAACCCCAACATCTTAACTCCTCCTAATGATTGTGGAACACAAATTTACTGTACCCTTATTACTTCTTCAGCCTAGCAATGCTGAGCCTCTTCTAGTCAAGTGCAACCAGATCCTTCAGAAATTACTCCTCTCTGTGTTTTGGGATTGTACCAGAGTCAAAGCTGTGTGAATTGATACACAGGTCAGAGAATGTTCCTGTAGTCCTGAGTACATGATGGATTTATAGGGCCTATATTAAAACGAATGAAGGACAGACATGTTTGTATAGATATATCTTTGTACAGATGCTAAGCTAGGCCCTTCTTCTTGATTTACTTTCTAGTAATAACATAATTTAGAAAGTGGAGGAATGACCAGAGTAATAGTAGGAGTGTAGATGTTGTGATTAAAGGGTATGTCTTTCCCAAAAATCCTGTAAATGTTGTTATGGTCTACAGCAGTGTCAGGGAGAATGCACTGTAGGCTACAGGGTACTCATTTGCAGTCTGTTGGATGTATGATGGATCAGCTAACCCTCAGAGAAAGAGTTCAATCATAATTGGAGGCTGGAAGCTAAAAAAATGGGGGGGGTTTATTAACACTTTTTAGAAGGGAATGTAATTCTATGGAATTGAAGTGCTTTAATTATTCCTTTTGCTACTATCATATAGGTAGGATACCATTACCATCTTAAATACTATGTGATGTGAAGGAAAACCTGAACCTAAATAAAGATATGTCCATTTATTAATTTGGTAAACACTTTAGATAAATGTTAGATTTTCTGCGCTGGTGTCAATTGTGCATATTTCATCATTTGTTCTATTCTTCACGATTTGTAGTTCACTCTGTGTGCTGTTCTGGCCCAAATGCATTTTTCTATTTTTCTATATTCACCATAAAGTTTGTCCTCTGTGGAGTTCTGAAATAGTTTAGCCTCATCCTATTCTTTTGTCTCCTTGTAGTTCATTTTTTAGGCAGTTATATTAATTCATCCCAGTGCTCTACTTACACTCATATTTCAATAGCTTCTTTGATACTTTTCTGATACTCTCTGATATTACTATTACCTGCATTTTAAAACAGGTGATTAAATTATTTAGTGAACCCAGTTTTCTCCTCATCACAGTAATGCAGACTAATGAGAGCTTATGGATTCTGGTTCCTTAGAAAAGATAACAGAAATGTTCCCAGTGATAAGACCAAATGGAGAAGCTCAAATGGATATCCATATTAGGAAATCTAATAATTATGACAATTCAGACCCAGGGTAAATCTTAATTTGACTGTCTCTTTACAGTGGGATAAACCAGGACTGGACCATTGTTTTTTCCTATTTTATGATATGAGAGCTGCAGATCATCTCTAATTCTAGCATAAGGTTTTGATAATCAGTAATTCTAGTAAATTAACATAAAACCAACATCAATTAGTGGATATGATTCACGTTTTGCTCAGTTCTAACCCTACAGAATAATGCTTTCCTAGGAAAGAAACAATCATAAATTTTAGTCTTGTATACTGTGTCATGTGCAAATGTGGGAAACCATTCAGAATAAACAGAACATTTTAGGGATGGACAGATTACATCTGTGCCAACACCTTAAATTTTCATTGGCAGGACACATTCAAGAGTCAAACTTTCACATGTCCTTGTAAGCTGTAGACAGGCCACTGACAGCAAGTGAGTGAAATTTCTCTCATTATATAGTCTTTTATTTTAGAAGTACACATTTTCTGAAATACATGAAACAAAGTGAAATAAAACTGTAGAAAATGGACCAGCAACAAAACCCAAGGAAAATAATCCATTGAAGTGGAACTTTACTTTTCAGTGTGGCTGTTTACAAAACCTCTTCTTATTGTTGTTGAGAGAACACTGGACCATACCAGACCCAGAGATTATAAATAGAACTTTTGAACTGTATTATCCCTGCCAGCTGTTGACATGATCTGTATTAGTCACTAACAGCTACAGTCATGGCTCACACAGGCAGACTCAGTTCAACTGTTCTTGGCTGGGAAATCCTCTGATGAAACCAGGATGTCTTTTCTCTTTTAAGGGAGAATCAACTCTTTTTTTTAACTGTTTTTGTCCAAAATGTTTGCAGAACAGGTATGTGCTTTCATTATTTGAAGTTGCAACCTATTCTCTGTTAGATAAATTTTATCTATCTAGGAAGACCTCTTGAGCTAAACCTAAAAGGTTTTTTAACCTTTTTGTTCCCAAATATTCTGTGGGGGTTTTTTTGTTTTTGTTTTTGTGGTTTTTGTTGTTGTTGTTGTTGTTTTTCTGCTTTGTGATATCACACAAAGCGCTTGGTTTAGAAATTTCACTGTATTTTACTTTTTTTTGGCTGAGTTACAATGTGCACAAATGAGATTAGAGACTGCTTTATTATTCTGTTAATCATTTGGAATTTGAAACTAGTCAGAAGTACTGGAAACCTTGACATTTCATGGAGGGAAAAGCATTCTAAGAAACTCTGGACAAATCCTGTGAATGCTCGTAGTGATGACAAATGAGGATTTTACATGCTTGGGATGTGGGAATTCTTTCCATATATTTAACAAACTCCTCAAAGGTGAACTAAATGAAAACAGCGTTATTTCATTGCTTTAGCTCCTTTTTGCTCTTTTCTTGGCAACTGCTCTGCATTTATTTTTATCAGATTAAACAGTGTATTGTAAACCAAATCATACATTCTCTGGCATAAATCTTTTTAATGCTAAAGTTTCCTCAGGGGCTAAGTGATAACTCCGGATGTTGACTCATTTGATAAATGGTATCTCATGATGATGACTGCAGCCCCCAAAACTCCCAGATAAAATTATGTCTCATCCTGCTAGGTCCTGCTCTGTGCTGCATAGAAGAAGAAAACTGAAAAGACTCTTCTCAATCAAGGCAGAGTAGTGTAGCAGGTTGTTCAAGGCTGAGTGTATCAGCTATAGTGGTGGTCAGTGTCCTCTAGCAGCAGCTGCTGATACCAGCAGGTCTGTCCCACTGTCAGCTGTGTGGCCTGCCAGGTGCTTGAAAATAACTTGTTGTAGCAAGAAACATAACTTTAAATGTTGTTCTGTGAGCAGCAGGGCTGATAAAGCCTGGTTTCTTATGGGCTTGGATCCCTTAAACTGCTCTAAAAGTGTTAATCCAAAACTTTTCCCACCAGTCACAACACTGTCTAGGGCAGAATCGTAAGAATCACACAGAATCACAGAATGTGATTCTTTTCCTTATAAGGAAGAGAAACAGATCATGCTGATCTGCAGTCAAGCACCTCAGTATTTTGACCACAGAATACATATTCATTGGCTAGTCAACTGTTGTATTCAAGTGTATTCAGGGATGGCCAACTAACTCAAAAATTCAACAGGTAGAAGAACAGTTGGACAAGTGAATAGTCAACAGGTTAAATAAATAAATAATTTTAACAAACAAGGGGATTTTCAGCATAGATGTTACTGATTTTGTGAACAGTCTTGATGGACCACAGAGAACCCTAGTCTTATAAACACCTCTGTACTTCACGATGTTTCCTGTAGTTTATATGCATACATCTGAGTTGGCAAAAGCTACATTTTTAGTGTTTCAGTGTTTCTTTTCATCACTGTTTTTCACTTGAAGTTGAAACGTATGTACAGTTCAGCTTAACACATTCTTTTCCCTGTATTTCTGGTTCCAAGTATTACTTCTGGAAGGATGTTATCCTGGTCTGATCTAGAAAAGAATTAATTATGTTCAGTAATTTTACTTTATAGCTATGTCTTTCCTAAGAAAGTGTACTTTCTGCAGTTAACTGCATATTTTTGCAGACAGCATCCAGAATTCAGATCCTGAATCCAGTTCTTGTCTGCTGCTCAGTCCAGCCTGGAACTTCCCCAGTGCCTGCTCCACAGCATCAGTGACGATGGTGATTTAATTGCCATCAGGGGGGTTAGGTTCTGTATCGTTTTGTATATATTTGTATCTATTCCATTTATTATTATTATTTTCATGAAAGTTTTCATTTTCTTACTAACTCATAAGTCTCTCTCCCTTATTCTCTTTCTCTTCCCCCTTGGAAAGGGAGAGGTGTTAACAGTGAGCATCTGTTATAGGTCTAGGGAATGACCCTGCCCCTAACTGTGAATTTAATGGCTTAATCCTATTACCAAAATATAGTGTTTATTGATGTGTCATTCCCTTTGTTATAGCCCATTATAATTTCTTTGAAGATGAAATTTTTTTCTGAGTAATCATTGCTTTTCTGAACACTATTTTTTGTGTTAAGAAACAATTAAAAAACTATTGTTCTGTGCAGGCACAATATTAAATAGGGTTATCTGTCCTCCTTCTTAACTACTGTACCTCTTAATAAAATGAGATGGAAATTATTTTTGATGATTTACACATTCACCTAAGAAGACAGAGAGGTTACAGACTGTGTGGTCTATTGTTTAAAAAGGAGTCTGGGACCTTACTTCTGCAGCAGAAAATTTTTAGCTTAGCTGATGCCTTACCTTGTGATTTTAGACATTATTGAGGTTTGCTATTGTTATGTTAATTAATCTTTATTAACTGTCAGATTCTTTCTGGGTATTTCCAGGACAGATATTTGTGCACATGCAACATTTAGTACATTTAGGCTGCACCATAAATTTAAAAGGACCAACAAGCAGATATGGACATGGGAACTCATTCATCTACACTGGTAAAGTATTAGAATGATCTTTGTTATGGGCTTGAGTCTATGGAATTACTACTCTCCCAACAACCCCCAGGCACAGATCAGGACCTGGCCATGAATTGGCTGTGAACTATTCCTGGTGATTAGTTTGGATGCCACCGGCCTATTTGGGAAGATAAGGCAGTTTAATAACACAGATGGGGGCCACTCCGTAACAGTTTTTTCAGTGCCAAAGAATAAATATTTAATTTATTATATATGTAACCTCAGTGTCCAGTGCAGCACATATGCCTCACATCTACTGTAGTTGCAGACTGACCTGAATGGTGCTGTATCATTCTCATACAGCCTAGATACATGTACTTAGTCTGCAAGCCTACAGTTTATGCACGTGCTGTACCAAGGATGCACGGGACCTGTGTGCATCCACTGAGCACAAGCTGCATATGTGTAATAAGATGTATCCACAAAGACCATATATCTGAGTGCTCCGAGACATCCTGTCAACACAGGTTCTCTGCATATATGCTGTATCCTGGGCAGCCACATGTGTACTGTCCCCAGGCAAAAGGCTAAATTTATCAATTTCAGTTTTTCTTTTCTCTGTGAACAACTTTTATAGGTAGAAATAGAGACATGTGGTAAATGCAGGTTTTTAATACCATCACATAATGAGTCAGGTTTAGGTGTCTTAAGCTGTGACTATGTCAGAGTCACAGAAATGAATGAAACTGGGTATGACAGGAGACTTGAGACAGGTAGACCAGGTCTTTTAGTTGGGATTCACTGAGATTTCAGAGACCATCAGCAAAATATACAGTACTGCACAGACCTTATGTACATTAGAAAGCCTAATTAGATATAGTGTAACTGCAATGGCACCCAAAACCCAGCTCTCTGAGATTTCCTAAAATGCTGAAAGGAACTAGGTCCATAATTCCCATTGAAATCCAGTAGGAAAATTAAAGGCATCCAACTTACCTAAAGAATTCTAGAAAAATTCTGTCTTTGTAACTTTTCATAGCCTTGTGTACATTTCATAGTTGCAAACACTGTATCATTTCACTGCATAGGTACATGTATGCCTTAGAGACCATAAAGACTTTAACCAGTACTGTATTTCTGAGCTGTTTCCTTCCTTTGTTGCAGACATATATGAGAAACACAAGATAACAACATAGCGTAATGGTAAGGGTACTGAAAAAAATTGTCACAAAAATATCTACTGCCAAATGCTTTCACTGAAAACAATCTCTCTGCAAACTTAATGAGATTTACTGCATTTAAAATTAATTAAAAGCCTTTAAAAATCTTCTCCCAGCTAGTTTTATATAAAAAATGACGGGAGTACTAATCCCTGTAAGAATACAGCTAGAAAAATGTCCCTGAAAAGTATTTTTAAAGCAGCAAACCTGTAGTTGGTGTAAATAGCATGCCCAGAAGATATGCAATTACAAACTCTTAACCTTATTAATAGATTTAATTATGTTGCTACTACATAAGATCTTTGTCTGTCTTTCCAGGCTTTTTTTTTGTTGAGGATTCCTCTGCACTTGTGTGTATCCATCTGCCCAACCACATCCTAAGGGACCCAGAGAGTGTGAGAGAATGAGAGACTGTTTTATGTCTGTGTAAGCAGTTGTTCCACATCTACTTTTCTCTGCACCACACTGTAACTAAAAACCTATTCATTTAAGTCTTGAAGTATATATTTCAAACTGCACTCATTAGGAATGAATCTCCTTTCCCTTTCTCAACCACATTCTTTCAGAGCTATTGAAGTTTGAGCACTGAGTTCAGTCTTGGCATATCCCTACCCCCCCCAACCCCCCAGCGGAGGTCCACGTTCAAGCTGTATTTGGGTTCTTTTGTGCTGATGCCTGCAAATTTCAAAGGGAAGTTCAAAAGAGGATAGATGAGCCCTAACACTGCTTATGCCAGTCTCCATTTCAGAGCTGAAAGGTGACAAAAAGTGCAAAAGTGAAGTTGGTCCAGGAAGGTTTTAAACAGCAAAGATAATTTTTTTTTTAATTGTTTTATTTTTAATTTTTTTTTTTTCATTCTTTCCCCCTTCTCAGGGTAAGGTATTTCCAGTAAAACCTAAATTTTTATCATAAATTGGCTCTGTTCTTTTCAACATTGCTGAATGCTTCACTGCTAAGAAGGACCCCTAGTGTTTACACAGGTTTCATCTCTTTCAGGCTTACGCATTTTTGTGTATAATATACATATAAATAAATATTTACATGAACTTTATATACACATATACATATATACATAGACAGTGCAAGGTATTTTTTTTATATACAGTGGACTTGAAACATGCACTTAATCTATGCCTGGATCTGCAGAGCTGGCTGTTTTCAAAGGCATACTGCATCCAGGGGGAAGACAATTTTATAATCTAACATAGACTCAGGTCTGCTCATAGTCAGAGCATGATTTCTATTTTTTAACTATGTTTTCTAACCATGAGCAATGTCTGCTTCTGAAATTTAACTTTAACTAAATTAAAACACCTACAATTTTAAATTAAATTTCCAACATGTAAAGTTTCATCTTGTGGACTGGAAAAGTGATAACTTTTACATTAACCTGACTACAAGAATTGTCTCATTTATCACATCATCAGTGAAAAAGGAAATACAAAGGAAATACATATAATAAGTTGAAATTTCTGTGTAAAATATTCTACAGTAAAGCTGCATTACCCACAGTTTAGGAATCATTGCTAAATTCTATCTCATGTGAGCAATAATTCTTTTGGCCTAAAGTTAATTTCTCAATAATATCTTAGCAAATGCCTCCATTGCCTTATATCAAGGCTTTTTCCAGTGGAAAAAAATGGTCGTGTCCTGATTTTTTAGCAAGATTTCTCATAAACTTGGGTGCCCAAAGGGAGAAGGTTACTTTCTAAGCAAAATTAGGCTGCTCATCCTTAGATGTCATCTGCCAAATGAAGCACTAATTTATTTTGCTTACCAGATGAAGTTAGCAGTGGGCTATGAATTTCTAGCAGGGCTGGATATTTGAGAAGCATGATGTTAAAGCAGTGCACATCTAATGAAGAAGAACTATAAATTTCTTTCCTGCAAAAACTATGGAAAAAATTTGTCCAGTTATTAGGAGTGGCAAAGATGTTTTGAAAATCCTGTAGGTATGTGTAAAAACAGAAGTGTATGTAATGTCAGCCTGAAGTAATGAGACACTTCAGGAGAATTTTTCACCTTCTCTAAGCAACAAAATTAGTTAATGTTAGAGACCTGGAATTGAAGCATAATCTCATGTAGTTTAATAAATTTTATACCCTTAAATGAAGTTTTTGAGGATTTTATCTAAACTTGCATTGTTCCACTTCACCCTTTGTGTAATTTTTTCTTTTCTTCCTTCAGAAGCAGATTGATTAAGCAGTTGACCTATTTTCACAGAAACATGATTAATTTAGAGCATGGCTATGCATTTTCCTGTCAATGAAGTTACCTAGAATTGAAATCAAGGGAACTAGTGTTTCAGTTTTGCTAGAAATACCTCCATCGTGACACTCTCTTTTAAGATATACTGATGGAGTGGAGCACCATCATATACAGTAATGATCTCAGCTGACAAACCCCAAAGAAAAGAAACCATTTCATCAATCTAAACCAGACCTCAAAAAATATTTGCTTCAGACAGAAAAGCCTGAAATCTAAGCCCTGAAACAATAATAAAAGAATCCTCAGAAAGAGGACACAAAAAGCCAACAGCTTTCATTTTCTAAAGAGCTCATGGGTTTGGATGGACTGAAATACCTCAGCTCTTTCCTGGAAGGCAAGAACATAGAAAAGATGAGGGAAAGCAAGCGAGGAACAGAAGCTGTTGCAATTCTAATGAACATTATTTCACTGAGTCACCATATAATTTAAAAAATCAAAATCATGTGGGTTTTGTCCTTTGTCTACAGTTTCCAAACTTTTGTAATGTCATCACAGAGTTCCCATTTCTTAAGAAACCTAAGTGCTTTCTCTATGTTTTTCACATTAAACCGAGTGAAACAATTTTACTTTCCACTGACACTCTCTGCTTTCTGCTTCTCCTTTTCCAGTCTGACTTCTCAGTAAGCAAGTTCACTCTAACTTTTTGGAGCCTTTTAAAAATTTATTTTCTTAGGAATTTAAATTTTCCAGATGTCAGAGATTTTAAAACGTCCAGTATACAGAGATCTGATCAATGCTTTAGTAGTTGCTTAAAAATGTTGACACACTATGTAGAAAGAATACATGATGGCATGTGGAGATATAAAAAATTTATTTGCATTAGGTTGTACAGGCTGCATTGCTCACATGTGGCAAAGTCATGAGTGTGTTTTGTTATCACTATTTATTATTTATATAGTGCCAAGAATCTGCTCAGCAGCACCTTGTTATGAATACAGTAAAACCTTTTACAACATGGCCTATCATGTATTTACATTAGACTGTTTTACAGATATTTCAGAAGACACTGCAGGGTTTTAAATTTGTGTTGCTTTTATTTTCCAATATCTTTCTCCCTCTAAATTCTGTCTTTACTCTTCTTGTCCTTTATGTATGTTCCTTCCTTCCTTCCTTCCTTCCTTCCTTCCTTCCTTCCTTCCTTCCTTCCTTCCTTCCTTCCTTCCTTCCTTC
>JANIJG010011528.1:93736-109501 GCA_024611175.1 Megaceryle torquata | reverse complement strand
CATCTACAAGAAGGGCAGGAAGGAGGATCCAGGGAACTACAGGCCTGTCAGCCTGACCTCGGTTCCAGGGAAGATTAAGGAACAGTTCATCTTGGATCATGAGGCAAGTGCAGGGCAACAGGGATATCAGGTGCAGCCAACATGAGGTCATGAAGGGCAAGTTCTGTTTAACCAATCTGATCTGCTTCTATGATCAGGTGACCCACCTAGTGGATGAGGGAAGAGCAGTGGATGTTGTCTACCTGGACTTCAGTAAGGCATTTGACACTGTTTCCCACAGCATTCTGCTGGAGAAGCTGGCAGGTCACAGCTTGGACAGGTGGACTCTTGGGTGAGTTAGAAACTGGCTGGATGGCTGAGCCCAGAGAGTGGGGATAAATGGAGTTAAATTCAGTTGGTGACTGGTCATAACCGGTGTCCCTCAGAGGGTCCAGTTTTGGGACCAGTCTTGTTTAATATCTTTATCAATGACCTGGATGAGGGGATCGAATGTGGTCTTGATAAATTTGCAGATGACACAAAATTAAGTGGGAGTGTCGATCTGCTTGAGAGTAGGAAGGCTCTGCAGAGGGATTTGGACAGGCTGGAGTGATGGGCTGAGGTCAATTGTGTGAGGTTTAACAAATCAGATTTTGAAAGATGGGGGTTGAGACTGCGTTATTCGTTGTATGGGGATAGATCTGGTTTTTGAGACCCGTGAATTTTATTTCCACTACCTTACTAAAATGACCTAGGACACTGAGGATACCTTTGACTCTTCTGTTGCCTGTTGTAGCATTTGGTCTTTTATTGTATAGTTAAAGACTGCTGAGATGTGCACTGAGGACTAGGGTGTATAGAAAAATGCAAAGCAGCTACAGGGCAGCTTTCTAGAACTGCCTAGTTGCTTCTGATTGCAGAGGATTTGGTTTACAAATCAAGGTTATTCCTAAATACATAACTGTTTTCTTTTGTTTGTTGTTTAGTAATACCAAGTCTATGCACCCAGAAATATTCTTTACAAATAAGAGTAATACCAACATTCCAGTATTTGTAGATCAGTTAACTATAACATATACATTTGATTTCAGATATGTGATTTAAACTTCACATTGACATAAAAAATATAGAGGATAGAAAAATAATATTTTAAGGGAAGTGGTGGAAGACCAATCACTTAAATTATGTAAAATATCACCCTATCTAAAGGATTCAGGCATATATTATAGGGAAGAGTCATACATTGGCCAGGATAAGACAGGATGACCTAAGAGCTCTTTCGTCTATAATTACATGTTTATGTTGCCAGTGATTTCCCATAGTTTAGTAACAAGACAAACATGCTACTGCATTTGATGTCCAAACAACCTTTAAGACATTAAACATGGTATCTATGTGAAGAGCAGAAATGTAATTTATATTATATGCTGAGTAATAGTTCTTTTACCCAGAAATACCATAGTGAAAGAATGAGACCTGTTCTTATTATCATCTGATTTGCCAAATTCATGTTAGTATCTAAGCAAAGTTATGGTGCCTATGCTGCAACTCGTGGGTATATCTATATATGATTCTGTAAACATGCACACAGACCCACTCACAACATTCTGTTCATTGAGCTCTCGTGATCTCTATCATTTTTAGCAAACCCTGTCACTAATAGGTGTAAACAGAGTCAAAAGTCTAGAATTAAAAATATTTTTTTATGAAAATAGAAGAACACAGAACTAGATGAGACTTATAATAGCAAATGTCATCCTGTCTATTTGCAAACATTTCTAGTAATTCCTTTCAGAAATTTAGGAAGATTCATCTTCAAAGCTACCTAGATTTCCTTCCTCTACTACAGCCACTGGACAGTTGTTTCAGAACCATGCTCATGAAAATTCACACTCCTTATTTGTAGCAGAAAATCATTCTGTTGCCTACATGTGAGTTTTAGTTGACAATTTTGGAAGATCTTTTTCCTTCCGTGTCCCATTTCTGTCTTTCCTTAAATGTCTGCAGAATAGGATACTATCTTGCTTATCCTCTGATCTGACAGGCTTTGTAAGCTAATGCTTTTTGAGTTTCCTTATTTCATCACAGTCGTGAAACATAGATCTATCTTTTTATGTATTTATTTTGCTTTGTGTTATGGTTTGAGCCCACCCAGCCAGCAACAAAGGACCATGCAGCTGCTTACTCATGCTTACTCCCTGCCAGAGGGATGGGGAGGAGAAATACAACAAAAGGCTTGAGTGTTGAGACAAAGAACAGGGAGAGCTCACTCACCAATTATGGTCACAGGCAAAAGACAGACTCTGCTTGGGGAAACAAAATCAAGTTCATATAAACAAAATCAACACCAATTCACCATCTGAATCAGAGTATCATAGAATCATAAAATCATAGAATGGTAGGGGTTGGAATGGACCTCCAGAGATCATCGAGTCCAAACTCCCTGCCAATGCAGGAACACCTATGACAAGCCACACAGGAACAGATCCATGTGTAGGACAATGAGAAAAACAACAGGATCTTAAATACACCTTCCCACCACCCTTTCTAATGGAGCCCAGCTCTGTTGTCTCCTACCTTCCAGTGGAGCAAGAGGGCAGGGAATGGGGGTTGCAGTCAGTTCTAGACTGTTCCATGTTGTTTCTGCTACTCCTTCCCCCTCAGGAAAAAAGGTTGTCACAATCCTTCCTTCCAGAAATGTGGCATCCGTCCCACAGGAGACAGTTCTCCATGAAATTTTCCCACTAGTTTGGGTCCCTGTAGTCCTCCTTGAGGCTGTAGTCCTCCCAGTGACAGACCACTCCAGGGCAGGCTTCCCCCAGAGTCACAGCCTTGTTCAGGAGCAGTCCTCTGTTCCAGTGTGGCATCATCCATGGGCTGCAGAAGGGATACCTCTCCACCATTGTTCTCTGAGGGCCTCAAGGGCTCAGTCTGTCATCTCACCACTGGCCAAAGGGAAATGGTCATTCCAGTGTGCTTCCTCCATTACTTCCTCACCAACCTCAATGTCTGCATGGTTGTCTTTCTCACTTCTCAGTCCTCTCCAAGACAAAAGAGCTCCCAAAATGAAGAAACTCACTCAAAAGGTTTTCCCCTATTAAATATGTTACTGTAAATGTGCTAATTGTCTAGGTCTTGGACAGAGGTGGGTCCAGCTTGGAGCTGTGGGAGCTTCTTGAAGCTTTTTACAGAAGGCTACAACAGTACCTCCCTCTCCCACTACCAAAACCCTGCCAAACACAACCCAAAAATACTTCAGTACAATCAGCATAACTTCAAAATAGTATGAGATAGCAATGTACTTTCTTGAAGCAGTAGTAAAATTCTAAACAATATGGTCTTCATTTGTCTTTGGTCATGCTAATGGAAATAACAAAACCAACAGTGAAGAATGGTGACATTTCATAGGCAAAGTTCAGAAAGCCAGCCGAATTTGAGCAATTAATATATTCACTTTCCTTAGCTATAAATGGATAACTCTGTATTAACAGTTGGTCTGTTTGTTTGTACAGAGTAGAGGAAAGGTTGCTAGAAATGTCTGGTTGACTTATCAGAAGTAAACCAACTATATGTTCATTGAAAAATACCAAACCAGCTGTTTGGAGGTGTGTCCCTGTGGCAATGAATCTGTGCTCATGCTGATTTCCCACCTGCATCTGCACTATTGCATGAACTGAAGACTTCATTCTGCAGACAATCAGTACTGCCAGGTCCTTATTCTCTGTAATCACTTTGAGTTTATGCTCATCCAGTTTACAGGATAAATTCTTATGGTCTTGCATTTACCCTACCCATGTAAAAAAAATTTTTTTTCACCCCATTTCCATTACTCTCATACTTATGTGCTTCCAGCTCATGATATTGCATGCCTCATCTGTGTGATGCTCATCTGAAGTGATACTTCCTGATTCTGTTTCATCTGCAGATCATGAGCTCATTCCTGCTATGTTTGAGGCAACATCATTAATTCAAGATCAATCCTCAATCCAGTCCTGGGAGAATTACCTGTTAAACTCCTCCAAATGGATTCAGCAGTACTTTTTTCATGTTCCCCAATTGAGTCCATTTTTCATCAAAGAACCTACTAATCTCCAGTTTAATTAATTACTTCTCATATTAACATCAGATGCCAGTATTCCATATAAATGAGACGTATATTATTACCTTTGTTTAGACAATCAGTTGTTTCAGCAAAAGAAAGACATCAATCTATTGTTATGTATTCTACCTTTGATAAACCCATGTCTTTGTATTTAATTATTTCTTGAAAATTTGTATCCAAACCTGATATACTCTGAAAAGTTAGTCAAACAAGCCTTTTCGGTAACTGCACAAATCTTGTTGTTCACAAACCATAGGATACTACCCCATCTTGAAGCAATTAAGAAAATGGCAAAATATATATCCAAATAGCTTCCAACAAAGTAATGTAAACAAACAGTCCCAGTATTCCCAGGCTTATACATTTTCTCCAAAGATTTGCATTCTTCCTCATTTAAGATAAAATTGATGATAGAAAAAATATGTTGGCAAGAAAATTCTAATTACTTTATTTTAGCTATTAGAATTGGATAATCCTTCAGTCCTGAATTAAGAACATTCTCTTTGTAGGGTCTGGCAGAGTAGACTCTCATTATCATGTGTTTCCTTTCAAGCAAAGGCCTGAGGCTGACGCCTTATTACATCAGCCCATCCCACATTTGGGGTCTGGAATGAAACTTGCACACTGGGACAGGTTTTTAAGGATATGGCTACATTGTATATTCTGGAAATGCTTGGAAATTCTGGATAAAGAAAGTATCAAGAGACTATTGTTAGTTCTAATGTCTGTATGTTGGTAAAACTTCCACAACTGGGTGCTCAGAAGTTCTTTGTGTTTCAGTGTTACTAGGTCATATTCAGCTGTTCTTGAACTTTGCCTGCAAAGACACTAGTCTTGTCTCTTCCTTTGGAGTTCCTGGTACATTTGTTTGTCTCATCTTGTTACACTCCATTTTGGAAATGGTACCTGTGTTTCTCAAGTTATACGAGAACAACTTGACCAGCCTTTGTGTGTATTTGGTTTAATATACCCCTCTTCAGTTTTCTTTTTCAGCTTAGCCATGGTGCCTCAGGTCTGTTTTCTCTTGTCTGTTTTCTCTTTTACTTAGTTTCTGTCTGCTATAAGACTAATATCAAGTTTCTCTGTTTCACAGTTAAAGGAATTTTCAGTCTTTCAAGTCAAAGATATTAGCAAGGAAAATAGTATTTTTTGTTTGACTCTGTGCTTATTGGCCTATGAGGAAAATCTGTAATTGCTTCCAGCTATGGGGATAGATTCAATGTCCTTTCCATTCTTATTCATTCTCATAATTCTTTGTTTCTAAGTGGGGAACATAGACTTTATTTTCAAACTAGAAGGAAAAGGTTTACATGTTCTCTACAAATGGAAATAGATATCTACTGGTTATTAATGACAAGTAATTTTCACTTCTCTAGGATATTTTTTAAAGGTAAGTGCAAAAATAAGGAGTGTTTCCTTTGTCACCTGAAATAAAGCACTTAGGTATTGTATATCAAGTGAATGTCTGCTTAAGTATGAAAAAAAAAAAATGTGGAAAATGTGATACAAATTTATTTTTCTATAATCTTAAAATTTGAATTTTGGAAAACTTGTTCTTTGTGAAATATGTTCGTAAGTTTGAAAAGCAGACAGCATTATAGAAATTGTTTCTACTTTGCATTGACAAGCAATTACAGATACCTAGTGTACTCTAATTACATGGTACATTGAAACAATTATATACATATTGTCTCTTTTTCCATGTTCAGAATCTTCCAGTAATTTACTTATCCAATTATTTTTAATTCTTTTCCACCTTATATTTTCTAGCACACAGAGCAATATTTAGTTTAGACACTTCAGAGCTAGGCACAAAACAAATGTTTTAAAATACCGACTGTGGAAGACATATTGCATCAAAGCTTGTAGAGTTTTACAGTCTTGATGCTTCTATCACAGCTAAGAGCTGCTGCATCTGGATGTGGAAAAAACATCCCTGAGGAAGCTCTTCAGCCTCCAATCCATGCTTAGGCAACTTGCATCCCTCATTCCATAAAGTTTCTAGATCATATGATTTCTATATGTGTGGCCAAATTTTGATCCCTTTAAGCCAAATTTACCACAGTGTTTAGTAAAATTAAACCCAGACTAAATCTCCCTAAAATTTGGTATACAGAACAATGGACAATGGCTTTATATACTGTGTCATAAATAAATGCTTAGGTCAGCAGCTGGTAATTTCAACTTTTTTCACACATATCTTAGCTGGCAGAGAATAACAGCTGGCTCAATGTTTCTGTAAGTGTTTCTCTCCCAGGTAGGATAAGAGATATTTTAGGTAATTTCATTAAATATTAACTCAAGAAAAGTTAAGCTCTGCAATGTTTGTTGATACATTTCTAGCACAACTATTTATAAGGACATTATGTAATAGAGAAGATAATTTAATGCAAAGTAGCTTACTTATAGGTTTAGTAACTGTATAAATCAACATTGATTCTTCAAGAAATGCCTGAGAAATTATTTATTTTAATTTTTTCACTAGATGAGTTTAATAGTTTGTACAGGAACAGAACTGACAACATGAGTTAATTGTCAGCAAATCCATATGCTGCAGGGTTGATAAGAACACAGGAGCTCAGTCAGATGGAGAAGACAGTGCTAATACATTTGGTTTTGGACTGTTTTTGAGGCTATGATAGATCTGATAACTAAACTTTTGAAAGATACAACAGACACGCTTTGCTAGAGCTACCTTAGAAGTTGAGGTTACACAGGATTTGCTGCATGTTTGTAATTTCAATCCAATGGAAGCTAAAGCAACATAAAAAGATAATGGTCTGATACACACATTCAAATATCAAAATATGAATAATACCTGTCTCCACTGCTTTTGCATTCCTTCTATAAAAACTAAAAACTAATCCCTCTCATTCACTATAATGAGTATTTCAGTTATGACTGGAATCTGACTTTCAAAACAGTACCTTCTATTCATCCTCAGTGATTTATGTATTTTGAGAAAAAAAAATAAATTACATATATATATAAATATTATTATCAATAATGGCATCTCTGTATTATTTGTTTTTAATTGCTCCTTCATACTTGATGAAGGAAACTATTAAAGGAATTACTATGATTTCCTGGCATGTTTTCACATGTTTACAAGGTTTACTTCCTTTTTCTACATAGCCATTAGAAAATAAATGGCTAGATCATCCATCTTCTGAAATATCTGTGTTTTGAGGTTTTTGTGTTTATCTGTTGTTTGAAGTTTTTTGGCTCCATTCTCTCCAGAGTTGGGAGACATATTTCTCTTGTTTTCAGAAACTTCAATACTTAATTCACCCTGAAAGCATGGTCATTTGCGTAAGGATAAGACTTTTGGTTAGATTGATGACATTTTTGGAGGCTTTTTCGGAGCTTCTTCTGAATGGCAGGACATTTTCCCACTGCTAGCAGAATAGCACTCCCTCTGCTTGATTACTGGCACTTTACAGTTATTTCCCCCATTATAAAAACTTATAACTATCCAGCAAGAAAAATCTCAAGTGCTTTTTACTAACATAAAAGATGTGTATGGTTCACGCCATTTAATCATCTGAATGCTTCTTTAGATTTTTGCATTTCCTGACTTGAGTATATATATATTTGTCTCAAATTTATATTCTATAAGCAAAACAGGTTGAACTTGCACAGTGAACAATGTAAGCATAGCTAAAAAATTCTGACCATTGCATACCTCTCTGGTTTCATGTGTATGTGCAATTCCAATATCAATGAATTCTTTAAATGTCAGGAATCTGAATTAGTGACTGCCTTAGGGCCTGAAGGTAGGAAGCCTTATAGTAGACAGTTAATTTTCTTAGTAGCATTAAATTAATTAAAAATAAATCTATTTACAGATTTTGATTTTACATTCCTGTGTTTGAATTGAGCAGTTTGTAGTCTGAACTCTTACCAAAATATAATCTGAGCAGAGTACACATTAGTATTATTTCTAAGACTGCATTTATTCCCATATGGAGTTCACATTTGTAATAAATTTTTCTCTGCCATGGTAAGGATAATATTATTTGATCCACTTAGGTTTTTTTATCGCTGGATTCTCTACAGGGTTAAATGAACTGTTCAGCTTCTGCCTATCAATCATATAACATAGAAATAATAACTTGAAAATTAAATTCCAGTCAGACCTGAGCATGTTTGTTTAGCTTTGCTGTTACACAGGTGTGCAGCTTCATAAATCATAGATTACTACAGAAGCCTAACAATGGGCATCTCGGTAGGGGCATTTCTATATATAGAAAAAATTCTTTAATATAATTTCCTTTAATACAAACATACAAATTCTATATTCTTGATGTCAGTATTTAATGTTTTTTTAGTGTTACAATAGTATCCTTATTTAGTTGTTCAGAGGCTCTTACAATGCCTCTGTGTACTCACCTGTACATTCCCCTGAGGCAAAGTGCCCTGGCAGAATTTGCTTCAGCCTAAGAAGGAAACTGGTGGTGGGGAAGGTCTGCCACCATGGCTGAAAGGCAGCTTTCAGGGAGTATCTGCAATACCTAGAAGAGCACTTCAAGAGTGTTCTTCAAGGTGATGTGTCTCAGTCTGATGGTAGAACAATCTTTAGGATATGTAGATTCCATGATTAAATTCTGAAGTTTCCTGTGACTTCTGTCCTACTAAGAATTTATTGATTTTTTTTTTATTCCTGGTAATGAAAAATTATCTCAGTTTAAATTGTTTAGTGGAGTACCTATCTTTCAGCTGTGATAAAATACTATATAGCAGAAAAGGTGAAGCTCTCTTGAGTGCTGTAAGCACTGGCTCCAAACAGCTTTTGTTGACTAGCACATGTGAAAGTCAAAGGCTATGAAATTAATAATAAAAAAGCACAAAACACCACAAAACCCAGCAGATTCTGGAAGAACTTAAAACCAGGAGTGAGAATAGGCTGGTATACTCAAGCTCCTGAAAAAACAGCTGAGGACATGGGGTAATTCCTGAATGCTATGGCCCTGTAGCCAGGGGGGGACACCAACCCAGGGCTATGACCACCCAACAGGTTTGTGGAGGGGTCCTGGTGGAGTATATGTCCTTCCATACTATGGGAGCTATGGGGTAGAAATTGAACCCATGGCTGGCAGTGCCACTGGCAGCTCTGGTGGCATGTGGGTCTGGGCCAGGATCCTTCCCTGTGAGAAGATATGTGCATGAGAAATGTTGGCAGAAGCAGGTAGGGCTGGGACAGTTGAATCTGTGGTGGTACCTCAGCATGGCTCTGTTGCCTCCTGCCTGGCATGTGTAATGGGTGAGTTTTTTCTGGTGAATGGCAGCCAAGTACAGTGTCATTGCTGGCCTACCAGAGGTGGTAGCTGCTGACATAACACAGCAAGAGGATGGTTTCTCTGTCTAAAGAAAAGAGGCAGTTGGAAAAATGTTAATAAAATTAAGCAACCAGAAGGAAAAGTATTATTGACCTCACTTTTAGAGGGTATTTTCACTAAAACTATGGTGATTCAAAAGGCTTCATAGAAATTTCTGGGTTGGAAGGGACCTCTAGGGGTCATCTAGTCTAGCCTCCCCGATGAGATCAGGGACATCTTCAACTACAGCATGTTGCTCAGAGCCTCATGAAGCCTCACCTTGAATGTCTCCAGAGATGGAGCCTCAACCACCTCCCTGGGCAACTTGTTCCAGTGTTCTACCACCCTCATGGTAAAGAACTTCTTCCTTACACCCAATCTAAATCCACTCTTTTCTAATTTAAAACCATTACCCCTCGTCCTTTTATTCCAGGCCTTTGTAAACAGGCCCTCTCCAGTCTTTTTATAAGCTTCCTTCAGGTACTGTAAGGTCGCTAGTAGGTCTCCCCCAGGCCTTCTCCAGACTGAACAATCCCATCTCCCTCAGCCTGTCCTCATAGGAGAGGTGTTCCAGCCCCCTAATCACCTTTGTGGCCCTCCTCTGGACCTGCTCCATCAGGTCCACATCCTTCCTGTGCTGAGGGCTCCAGAGCTGGATGCAGTATTCCAGGTGAGGTTGGTGGGTTGGTTCCCAGCTCTGTACTTCATGTCTACTCAAAAGTTATTCCCTTCTTTAAGACAGACTGAAATCTTCCATAGGAAATGTTCTTTAGAAGTAGGCATTGCAGTGAGGGTTCAGTCAGTTCAGACAACATGAGCACTGTTTTGTGATTGAAACAGACATTGTTTTACATACTTAATATACACATACTGACTCTCAGTTTCTACCTGCCCCAGAAAAAGACATATGCATAAAGGTGATATTGCTACTAAAATTTTGCAGTTCTGGAATAAAGATGTTGAAAGGCAAGGACAAAATAGAAGAAGTTGGTGACTCTCTTAGTAGAGGATTGGCACCTAGAACACTAGGGCTCTGGACACATGTATAATGTTGATAATCACTGTTACTGATATCAGAATACCCAAGAGACTGTAGTATGTGAGACCCTTGAACATAGAAGTCTATATATCTGAAAACAACAAGAGGGTAGATTCAAGGGAACATCAATTGCAGACAAAATGCAAGGATATCACTGTACAATGTGTCAAGGTTGGTGGCTAGTTATGCTGTGGGGTTTTTTTAACCTATAATACAGATTTGTATAAGACAATCTGAATGTCTTTAAAGAGGCTAGATATTACAGGGGAGGTAGTCTCTAATGGAACAAGTCACTGGGAATAAGCACAAAATTGCTAGCTGTTATCAGCACCAGAAGTTATAAAAAGAAGACTGATGCTACCAGTCATGAAGCATAGTAATAGGTTTTGTTACTCTGAACAGTTTTCAAAGTACAGCCAAATGTTGGGTATTCAATGCTTTGGTTAGAGGGACGGGAAGAAATACTCTACAATGTCCTTACCATAGTAGAGGTTATTTCAGACAATGTCTGAGAGGTGAGAAATGCTTCTAAAAGCTCTTCTCATCCCACTTGGATGTCACATGTTGGGCATAAAGGATTTGTAATTATTAGATACAGCTCAAATGTGATCACCTATGGCAAGGACCATATTCCAAGCAAAGGGTGATGGAGGAAGTTTAGCTGAGGTGTAAGGGTGAAGAATGAAGGTGTAGAGGACATTCTTAGAATTTTCTGGCAGTTTTTGTAGACCTTTTGGTATACAGATGTGCAAACAATTGATCTTTCTGTTAGATGTATAAACCCAAACATACTGAACATGTAATTTCCAGTGATCCACAGTGAAAAGATTTCCAATTACTATATAAAAGAGAGACCCTCAAGACTTTTGTTTCAGGTTAACAAAACTTTCTCTTTTACTGAAATGAAATTCCTCATTTGGCTTTTTTTCTTCTTCTGTATATATTTAAAATTCAGACATAACTGCATGTGATCTAAATACACCACTTGGAAACAAAAAATAAAACATTTCTTGCCCTCATTCAGATCTTATTAGCAAATTAGATATGAATCTGTGAAAACTTTCAGTGGTCGCAAAATTGCTGATTTCAGTGAATGAGCTACTTGGGAAAAAACAAACTTTGTCCCGGTTCCTATTATAATATTGACTGACAGGGCATGAGCCTGCTGCGGTGGCTTGGTGTGGGCTGGCCTTCTGTCAAACCTGCGGTAGCTGTTTCCATGCTATTGAGTCAAAGCTACCGTAGACGAAAGATTATGATCCATGTTTCATTCTCTGTGTTTAGGTGGGGTGAATAAGCCATAGACAATACACTACAGTAATGCACAGGCAAGCCCTCAGTGAGCTCAGTTTTCTGTACATTTCAAGGCTTTCAAGACTTCGAGGCTTCTCTTTTGTCAGGCTGTCATTTCCCTACACACCTATTCTATAAAGTCTTGGAAACGGTTTCCAAGTATCATGAAAAGTGTCATTTAGATATTGTCTAGAAGTAAATCTATTAGACAAAACTGTGTGGCATAATAGTTTACCTTTTAATCAACATCATGAACCTTAAGCCATTGTCATGCAGTTACTGATTTGGACTCTAGTATTTATGATTTATACCTTACTATTTTAAGTGAATGAGCTTGCTTGCTGAGTAGGTAGTATTTAGTGTAAGTAGAGTGCCAGACCCTGGTCCTTGAAATAAGAAATGTTTATATTGTTGGGAAGTGATGTAATGGCAGCTTGAGTTATGTTTATTAGCATGTGAAAAGCTTTAGCAATATATCTGTCTGCTTTCTATTAAAGATTTGTATGCAATAACAAAAAATGTCCATGGATAACAAACTGGAAAATGTATGAATATTTGTCTGGCAGTAAGTGTTGGGGAGTGGGAGAGCAGGGATGTTGTTGTTGTATTGGTTTTAAACTTGTTTTCCAGTAATAGAACAATTTTGTGAAGGTGATGTAGGGAGACAACATAATCATTTATATTTTTCATATGAGAAAATAATAATAAAAGTAATCTGAATGTAACCCTCCCTTTTCTGTATGTGTTGGGAAGTGTGGTACTTACCTGCATTTAAATTTTGATATAGTATAATTTCTTATTTGTTTACTTATATTACTGAAGGACAAGAGAGAAAACAAATATTTTCTGAGAAAACAAATATACCACAGATGAAATGCACTGTGTAGTTAGAACTTATTTATGAATTCTTGTGTAGTTTTATAATGTTCTTTTACTTATTAAAATAACAAACACAATCCCCATTAGGGTAAATATTTGAACATTATGAGTGCTGCTTTTTTTCCTGCATTTCTCACAACTGTTTGTAGTGTTCAGGTGTTTTTATTGTTATTTTGTTTGTTTGTTTGTTTGTTTTGAGATAAGTGTTAATTTATAAATTCTTAGTTTTGATTGAAAAGATGGTATGGCATGAAAGAACATTGTGGCTTTATGTCTGAACAGTTGTCTGGTTCTCACACCATAATGATCTTGGAGTATTCAAATATTTTAAAGCAGAAAAACACATCAAACAAAATCAGACTTTGAAGGGATATGTTCCACTGAAATGACTGGAGTGCTGTTGAAACTAAAATCCTACTATTTAGGTGATAGAGCATGAAAGATTGTGAGGTTTAATCAGTTCAAGTTAAATCCAAGGACAGGAAAAAAATAATGTGTTAATTTTCACAACCAAATTAAGAAAAAAGTTGAAGCTTCAAGACATTTTCTAGATAGTCTTTGATTTTAGTACAGCTTGTAAGAGGCAAAGATACATGTAATTAGTGAGAAGTTGTGGTAAAATCTTGCATATTATATAGGAGATATATATATATATATCAAAGGCTACTTCTTTTATAGTTGCCCTGGAGAAGGATGTTTGGAAATAAATTTTCTTTCTGGAAATCCAGATAGGAAAAGAGTTTATAAAATAATTGTTGTCTTAGTTTACTTTTTTTTTTCATTTACAGTAATAGATGACTCATAACTAGTGTGAGCTAGAAAATAATGGATGTGCATCAAAGTCAACATTTGGGAAAGCTGGATGGAACCATTTAACTAGAATTTAAGTCCGTGATGATTACATGGAATGTAATTAGAGCTGGGGACTATAACTCATCTGTAAATGCAGTCAACAGAAATTATCGCTTGTAAAAGTAAAGATATGTCCAGGTTTCACAATGTAAAGAGGACAATGTTGATCTTATCTGAGATTTACCAACTTTTTGCAATTGTTTGAGAACTTAATCAATAAGATATATAAGCAAAAAGACCCTCATCAAAACCCCAATAATTCAGAATCTCTGAAAGCTTTTCCAAACAGTACAAAAGCTTTTGCTAATAAGTCTGTAGGGAGCGAGAAAGGAAAGAAGGTTCACAAATTAATAGATGAAGTGGCTGGAGTAGCACAGAGGGGGACAAAGACTGTAGGGACCAACAAGTGGTTGGAATGGTCGACACGGCACTGCTGTAATGCCCGCCAAAACTGCAACCTGGCCACTCGCCTGCTGAGCCCCTGTGGAGATTTTTCCTCATTGCTCAAAACATCTGTGGAAATATCCTTAGTCAGGATGTGATGAATCAGTGAAGCATTAGCCACAGGATTGTAATGGAATCATGTCTGATTGTTTTGTGATTGCACCTTTCCCACTGGTTTATATTTGGACTTCATTCACAATTAGCCTATTGCCATCTGGAATTTCTTTGTGTCCTTGAAAAGTAAGGGAAAATTGCCTCCTTCAACAGTATTGGAATGCATGTAGAAGACCTCAGAAGGAAACTTTGCCTTATATTACATATTTTCTGATTTGTTCTAATGATTTGTCTCTATAGCTTAAATGTGAAGATTATTTTGTATGTTCTCAATACCATTCTGAAGCAATTACAGCTGCAGCTTTCAGGAATGATTCTTTACAACTGGGGAGTCATTTTCCCATGCATAGAATCTGTTCTGGTTTTCAGTTCAAGAATTAATAAATTTTTTCTGTAGTTAACTGTAAAGCTCCCAGCTTCTAACGGGGAAAAAAAGTCTGTTCAGAGGATGTGAGTCCATCAATGGTAAAAGAGGTGCACTACAATGAATTCATCAGAGCTACAACTTTGTTAATGTCTGTTCAAGTCTTAATATGTACAGTGGTGGAGGTAGCTTGTGACAGTGCACCTGATATCACTGTGAAATATTCTGGGATCATTTGGCGAAAAACATGCAATTTTCTGTACAAAGCAGACATGGTAAGAATAATTTTGTATACATGACATGTTGTCTTTATTTTCAGGCTGCATATGAGAAGGAAGTAACAGTGTGTGTAATGACTTTGAAGAATTTCATGGAAGTGAGATATCTAATTGATCTTTTTTGTTGGTAGTTTGTTGGTTTTTGGGTTTTTTTTGACTCTAGTCCACAGTTGCCTCCAAAAGATGACTTGCTGCCTCTGAAGATCAGTGTCTCAGATGTCAAGGGCTGTCTTTTGAAATTTCTTACCTCTTTCCACAGACTCCCTAAGTAATTTCAATGACTCACTTGAAAACACATTTTACAGGCAGGCATGGATCTTGCCCATCATTTTCTGCCCGGTGGGAAAGAGATCTGTATCCAGCAATCAATCTTTGCTGAACTGATTCATTCTGTAACAATCTCTGTCTATCAATTATAAAATAATGGGAACAGTTTTGCAGATCATTCACTGATTCTAATGTATTAATATCTCACACAGAACATTTAGGCTATAATAAAAGTGTGAGATGCTTGTAAAAACTGGAATCAATTTGCAATGGGAAATTAATCCAGCAACTCTGCATACAACTTCCAGCTGCATTGTTATTGCATAAGAAACTTAAAAACCCCATCAGATTCCAAATAAACTGTAAGTCTGCTTTATGCTCTGGGAAGTATCCACAGTGTTTATTACTGATGAAGCAGGCAGTAAAATGCATGGCAAATCATATTGACACTGATGAAAGGACTTAAACTGAGTTTAACTATCAGTGATGTTGGTTTTACTGGGACTAGAGGTTTATCCCACAGACCTGAAATTATTTGATCTGGTGGAAAAAGAGATAAATATTGAAATGCCTCTCAGAATTAACAATCTTCAGAAAGGATTAACTTTTGTAAGAGTGTTGATTTAGTGTCTGTGTGACACACTCGATCTTATAGGTAGAGAAGGTCTGCATACAGTGCAGAGAGACATCTTCATAGAAACATAGAGATGTCTGGTTTGGAAGGGACCTCTACAGGTATTTAGTCCAACCCCTCCCTGATGAAAGCAGGGACATCCTCAACTAGAGCAGGTTGCTCAGAGCTCTGTCAAGCCCCACCTTGAATGTCTCCAGGGATG
>JANIJG010011528.1:79828-93465 GCA_024611175.1 Megaceryle torquata | reverse complement strand
ATAGGAGAGGTGCTCCAGCCCCCTGATCATCTTCATGGCCCTCCTCTGGACCTGCTCCATCAGGTCCATGTCCTTCCAAAAACAGGATATCTGGGCCCAGTCATTGAACTTCCCCAGAAATTATAGTATAAAAGACCTGGAGTAAAAGGCCTGAATTCTGAACTCACTTGGAACCTCTATATCAGAAATAAAACTTCTCAGTGTTTATGTTATGTTTCTATGTAAGAAGTCGACAAAAAAGAATGAAAAAAACTCCAGCCAGGCTGGTCTGCCTGGCCAGAAACTGACAACCCAGCTTCACTGAATCTGTCTCCAAATTTGTAGTGGCATCTGTGTATCAAAAGTTTCACCCTAAGAACATATCTTTAAGCATTAAATGCTAAACTGGAATGACATAAAAGCCCTAGTTCACACACATTCAAAAATAATTGAAAGAGACATTAAATCATGGTCTTGAGATCCTGCACCATGCATGAGACAGAAAAAATAATTGAAACATCTTCCCTGAGAAATGTGAAACTACTACTGAAGTCAGGCTTGTTATCTAAGCAATTGACAATGCAGGCTTTAAGTGGAATGAAATATGAAATACTCAGGAGTATTATGAACTAAACAAAATACAGAATTGACTTGTACTAAGATACAACTTCTCTTTCTTTCAATCTATTCCTTCACAGGTACTCATAAAGTAGAGTATAATTTACTGAATGGATGGAATGCTGAATTCTACATTTTTGGCAATACGGAAAAGTTGGGTTTTTGATAAAACTTCTGAAAAGTTAGGGATTTATTTAACTTGGGTTCTTAATGATGATACAACTCTGGCAAGAAAAGCAAACCAGTGTTGTTATAAAGAGGGAAGATGGAAAATTGGAGAAAGTGTACTTTTCCACAATGGAAGATCTGAAAATAAGTTAATACTCAAATACAAATTAGTAGTTTTATTGTACTGCAAACATCTGTGTCCTGAAACCAATTTTTGATGCAGCCAGTGGAAATGTACACTTCCCATATGTGCTGGCCTAACACTAGAGAAATGTCTAGAGATGTTGGAGAACTCTGGGATGAAACACTTTCCTTTGGAAAATGGCAAGCTGTTGAAGCTGAGGCTTTTTAAGAATGAATTGCTTTCAAAAACCTTTTGAATTTTGAAAGAAAAGTATTGGCACTGCCAAAAAAAGTTTGGCTTAACATTTTTTTAATACAAAGATTCCATTTTTTGTTCAAAACAACTTCTCATTACCCTAAATTAATTAATATGTGACAGTAATCAATTAACTTCAGATAAAACTGTGTCAATATATCTGAATAATCTGATCAGCATCTTACACCTTTCTCTTTTCCTCCTTGCCAAGAATACATAATTTCCAAGCATTAGAATGTGCTCAACTTTGTCACTTGAGGACCAAGTCCTCTGCATGTCTACTTACTAATTGTCTATTCACCCAAGACAGCACTTTCTGTATCAACAGTCTAAAATCTGTTCAAATAAATTATGTTTCAATAGGCATATACATGACTACTTGGCAGTATGTTGGAGAGAGAGAGAAAAAAAAAAAAGTGGTGTGAAATGTTTCTTCATTAAATTTGGCAAATACAAAAGATTGGTAAGTAGATTAGACCAAGGAAAACTAAATTAGATTTTCCTGATCATCTCCCATTTTAGTCCGGTTCTAAAATTGATAGCTATTCCGCAGGCAAAGTCTGAGGTTATTTAAGATGTTTGGAAACCATTTTAAGTGTGCCAGTTTACTGAGCCCCGAGAGGTTAATTTTCAGTTACTATAGTATACAAACTGTTATAGTGTGGGTTTTCTAATTCTGAAATACACTGGGGACCTTTCTCATACTGGAAAAACTTAATCAGGAGGGAGAAAAAAAACTCAAATTAATAAACACACTGTGTAAAACAGTATGCACTCTCTATGCATGTAACCAAAAATTAAATTTAAGCAGTCCTATGGGCTCACAGAATACTAAGATTTTCTAGCATGAGGGTTCTTGGAGTAACAGGTGCAAACCACTGTGAGCACAAAGGAATTGCTGAGACAAGAGAGTGCATTTTATGCCAGACTCAGGGAAATGTGTCATATGGTCCTATTTAAAAAGCAGAATAAACAGCTGTTAACTAAATCTCTCAGCAGTTAGTTTAAAAATAATAACAAGAAACACAACCATATAAATTTTAGAGTTTGGGTTTGTTTGTTTGGTTTTTTTTTTAATCATATTAAAAAGTAAAAATTCCACAGTCAAAGAACTTGGACATCCCTTAGGTTCTGGGGAGGAAGGTGTCAATTTAGTACTAGAAAAGAAATGTGATAACTGGAAATCCGACATATTGGGGAATATTCTCAAGGGGATGTGTTTAAATTAACACATCCAGATTCCACTAAATGAGTTGGAGTTAGGCATATGGGTAACTCTATGTTCAGGATTAACCTACAGTGAAATCCCTGAATGTTTTTGTACTTAGAGCCTCAATTCTGCCAGGTCCTGTGTTAATGGATTGGTCTACTGGAACTCACCTAAATGAGACTAAACATTCACAACCTTCTTATATATCTTACACATTCCTCCACTGATACATGCTAAACATCTATTTCTAAATAAAAATAAGGTTTGTAACTTTCAAACTAAAATAGTATCTGTGAATCCAAAAGTCTTGATTTATTACCAAACAGATAGGAATACTACTGATACTCTCCCTCCCTCGCTCCCCTCCTTCCTGGTAGCAAATGGATCTCCGATGTCTTGTTGACTGCAATGCTATCCTATGAACAACTGGATGAATGGAAAAGGTTTTACATTAGAGTCTTTGTTCTCATTCTTACTTCCTTATTAGTAGCTTTCATAGTTGTGTGTTTTTTTCTTTATTTTCTTACATAATGGGATATTCAAATGCTCATATTTTTGTCTGGAATATATTTAGTTATCATATAGTTCCAGTCTATTTAAGTTTTATTCTCTGATTATCTTTATTTCCTGGTGAAACTCAGATTAATACTGGTGAAACGCAGATTAATAAAGGGAAAAAATGTTAATCTTTCCTCTTCCCCTTTTCTCCTTTTCAACTACCCTGGGAGGAAAACAAAATGGTAAAACTTGATTATGGTGGGGTTTTTTTTGTGGTGATTTTTTTTTTTTTTTTTTTTTCTTTCAGGGACCATTACAAACAGAAGAGGACAACTGCTCAAATTGATGTTCTTAGAGTGAATAGTGAGTCAAATTCAAAAGATAGTTGGTATTATGTCCTTCTGCTAGGATTGCACATAGCAATCTCACAGTTTTTTATGGGAGTTCTCATTAACCTCTGTGTGGGTAATTAAATATTCATGCAACTTATGAAAATTATTTGTTGCGTCTGGAAAGGGTTATAGATTTTGAAAAGTGTCTGATGCTCTTAAACACTGGACTACAGCTATATGCCTAAAATGATGTGTTTGTTATGTTAGACTATTCTATGAACATTTCCAAAGCTATTAAGTGAGGCTACTAAACAAATTTGCTTTGTCTGTTATTTATTGGATTTCAGATTTTTCTTGCTTTTCTGCTTGAGAAAATGTGATATCTTTTTATGTAGCTTCTGCTACAAATTAATTGTGTCTTTCAGCTACCTTTTTATAATTTCTACATATACGTTTTCCTTTATAACAAACAGAATGTTCTGAAGCTCTGAAAGGCCACAGCTGTCTGTGTTACATGGAGAAACTGTTCCTAGTCTTTCTCCTCCAGGAAATAAAATAAGTTAGGTTCAACGTGTTGATAAATGTAAAAATGGTAGTATTCCAAGATATTGTGGTTATGACAGAGACAGATTGTTAAACATATAAAAGCATACCACAGGTGATAGCTGAATAAAGCCGGATGGTTAGGAATTGATTGCGGTTGAAAGCATTCTTACCTTACTTGAAATTGAACTGCATTGCTACATACCCCACCCAAATATTTGTTTGTTTTATAAAGCTTGGTGTAGTGATGCAGAGGGACAAAAGCTAAAGAACTTTATATGTTCAGAAATTGTGCAGAGCAATTAAACCAGATGTCATTCAGAGTCAGCTGCTGTGACAATGAAGAGAACAAAATGTGAACCGTGTGCAAAATAATATTCCTCCTCTGTGAACAGCATCAGAATATTTTTTTGGCTTCCAGGCTAAACAAATGACACAGTTAGATGACTGACACTTCATTTTCAGCTAATTCCTGGCATGCGACTCAAAGCAGTCTTTGTACAGCTGCACTGACTGACATAAGCTCTACTATGGGATAAGGTGCTATTAGATCAGTGCTTTAGAGAATCCTATAAAAACCATAAAAACCTTGACTTCCAAGCAAAAGGAGATCTTAAACTTTCTTTCTTTCTTTCTAGCCCCAAGAGCTCAGATATGATCTCATTAAAATCAATGGAATTTCAACATTAAAGTCAACATCAGTATTTAGATCTCAAAAGACAACTTATACCATTGTGTTGTACTAGGAAGCTATATTTGGGAAGCCAAACATTTCTTTGGGTTTAACCAGTCTCTGAACACTTTAAATGTAATGAGGTAATGGAAAGTTTTGAGATTCATATAGATGACTAAAACAGTGGTCAGGATGTGAAGAGAGGCAGCACCACCCATCCACCTCTTCTTCAGTTGCCTCATTTTGATTTGGCATTTTCAGGCAGGGACATTACTATAGGCTAGCCAGTGATTGCCCAGCAATTACGTACAGATCACAGAAACCTTCATGCAGTGATCTCTGTAACTCTGTTTGGGTAAGCATTAAAGTATTGTCTGAGATCACCAAACACTGGCATATATTTACAGACAGTTCTGGAGATGTATGCCAGAACTTATCTCAAAGGAATTTCGTTTGAGCTCTATGGCTCCATACAAAGAGTGGTAAAGGTTTATATACTTATACCATCTTTAAAAGTCCCATATAAAAATTCTGAGGTCTGTTTTGTAAATTACCTGACATCTGTAACTTTGTGTTACCTATTAATCCCAACTGTTATTGCAGATGTAAATTAAGAAAATGAAGTTATTTATATAACTCTTAAGTGAGCAAGGAAGAGACGTTTCTAGGGGCATGGACAAAGTTAGTGCTCAGAACATTTCAGTGGGTTATCAAGAAACTGTAATAGCCACTTACATCACAGCATCACAACATCATTAAAAGAAATATTCACCAAATGACATGATGCCAAAGAAAATAGCAGAGTTTCTACCTGCATCTAAAAGCTTTTTCCCTCTGATGCTTAGCAACATGAGCACCACCAATCTCTTACTCCTGAAATGAACTGAAAATCTGATAGCTGCTGACAATGTAATGACAGTCATTAATTATGGCTGCAATAGTACCTGTATTCATGTCTCCTTAAATTTATCAAACACACGAGTGTTTTTGTAAAAATCACAAAAGACATAGTGTTTGCAAAACTTTTGCAAACATGAAGCTAAGCAAGGTGTACCTTGAGGTAATGAAAAAGGTGTATAAATAACTTTCTTTCATATGCATTTAAAATTTAAGTCAAAAAGAAAACTCTCAATCAGTGTCAGAGTAAGCTCTCTGTTGACATGTTCTTGCAGATATGACAAAAAGAATACCTTAGGAAATTTGGCAAGCATATATAAGATAAATTAGCTATAACAATTCATTGACCTTTTAGTTCCAGATGTTAGATTCTGGGAGAACAAGAGAAATATCACTTCTCCAAATTTCTCACTAATTGGACACATGTTCTGTGCTGACATGCAGGTCCAAGCGCATCCTATGTTTGCTTTTGGGAAGTAGTTTGGATATTTCCTTCCAGAATTGATTGATGGAGCACAAGGTGGCAACAAGTGGCAATACAGCACGACACTAATGAAGGCAACTTCTTTCTCTCTTGGGATAGTGAACAACGCATATAACTGAAGGTCTTAAAAAGAGCAAAAGAAAGAGGACTACTTGAAAACTACCATTATTCTGCTAGAATAATGTAATAAGGTAACAGTGTTGTGTGATAAATTTTACTGACTATCAGAATCTCTTATCTTTATACATCATATGTTTTTAACTGTCGCTCTTGTTCTATTAGCTTGTGGAAGACAGACATTTTGTCTTAGATGAAAACTGAGAGCAACAGGAAATGATTGTACCCTGTGGACTTCATCACTGTTGTAGTCTTTGAACAAAAATCTCAAAAAACACAGGCATGAGAATAACAGTATTTGTTTATAGAGTCTTTTTTCAGTCTCCTCTCCTCCAAGATGACAGTAAAAATAGAAACATTTGTTCTTGAATGTCCAAAAGAAAGGTAGTTAGGCAATACATGGAGATAATACATCTGCAGAACACCAGGAATATGAATAACTATGCTATTTTTCTGAGTTTTATATTGAATAGGTAGTTACAATTAAAAACTTCTTAGTATGTTGTCTTTAAGCAATTAGATTAATAATTTCTCCAGTAGAGGAAAATTGTCAATTACAGTTGCAACTAAATATTTTTTGCCCAAGTCAAGCTTCTTCAAGTTTTTTAATAAAGGTAAAGATTTTAGAAGAAATTTTCTACTGAACTGTATATTACTTTAGTTTTTATCGGCTTTTATTGGAGGAATAGCTGCTTATCACACAGCTAAGGTTGTACGTATGTAGCAATGAAATTACACTTTAAGCTCTATGAAAATAATCATACACTCAAATGATGATGTCATGACCTCTCCTGTGATATGTTCAATAGAAATGTTAGCCCCTGACAACAAAAAATCCCCTCTCATTGAAAATCTCCCAAACACACAGCTGTTTTATGAGAATCAAATGCAAACCACAAAACTGATATTTGTATATTGCATTTGACTCTAGCTGATGACAGCTTAATGACACTTTATAATAGCCAAAGACTTCATAATTCCTGGAGAAGAATGGGATGTATTTCTTAGTCCTTTTCTGAAAGAGCTTCAGGAAATCACTGTCTAAAAAGGTGGGCTTCATTGTTAGCTTTCTTTGTTCTTTCTAAAAGAAAGGTTTTCCTGGACAGCTTAACTTTCTTCCCTCCCAGGCTCCTTGTCCATTATAATTAAAAGAGATCATCAGTAAAGTACATGGGACAGATGATAGGACAATGGCCATTTCACATAGTGAAGAAAGCACTTGCTGGAATGTGGGGCTATGCTTCTTGTCTTGTTTCACTGCCTGCAAATGCTTCCCTGCATACACTCTCCTGGCATGAGAGATCAGAATGTCAATGTCTTCCTTCACAATGATAAAAAAAAACCCTCACCATCTCTTGTTTAATTTTTAATTCTTAGTTAAGCTCCAGCTTGGGGATTTATTTAGGAACTGCTAAATCTGAGGGGATTAAACAGCCTTATCCTACTAAAGACACTGTCCAGCTCTTAGTTTAACTTTTCCTGTGTGGTCTTCTCCAGCCTGCGACTTTAGGCAGCTGTGTGAGCAGTGAGGCTAATGCATTCCTCACTGCTGGTTATGTGTGGATGGTGGAAACTGACTCCATAATGGCTGTGTGTGGGTTCCTGCCCATGGTGCTAACAATATCCCATTCAGCTGCCAGACACTCATAACAGGGCAGCAGAACTGTAATAACAGAGCTAGCACCCAGGCTTTACTTAACTAAGCAGGATCTGACTTGGTGTGGGCTGGGGTTACATGGAGCACATGATTCTCATAATGCTCTTCCCCTGAGCCTGAGGGAGAACATCTCTCCAGACTCTATAATGTAGAAGTTATGTGTCTAAAAGCTCAGTCCAGCTTTATTTGAGACAGCAGTAGCAGGCAGCAATTATCTAAAACCATGGACAAAACAGAAATCAACTGTTGAGTGTGGCAGAGTTGATAAGGTAGTAAAACCTTTATTAGAGCAATGTACAACAATATGAATTACTTGCTTTGAAGACAATACATTAATCTAACAAATAGTGAATCATCTGTCACAAGCAAAATAAAACTAAAGAGTATTTATAGCTCCTATCTCTAAAACTTCTCTGTTTCCTATAAATTAGCAAATGCAATGAACTACTTGCACATGGAATATAATAGTATAAGAACAAAATGAATTTACATGTGCTCTTTTAATTTCTATAAGACATATTGAATGTTCTTTTATCCACATCCTGTGAAATGAATGTCTATAGTTACCTCCAGCATCCAAAAATATTAAGTACATATTCATAATAATATTCACTTAAATATTAAGCTGCTCCCAAAGAGCAGAAATAACCATAATATTGTGGCAGTGGTGTAAAGGTATTCCTTGAATTTCTTTTCTATGATTAAAATTTGAAAGCAAAGCAGAATAAACATAATCCCCAGCCAAAACAAGCTCATAAAGCTATACATTAAAAATGCATGTTGCACACTATATATTCCTTTCTTTTGGAAGAAGAGGGAAGAATGCACCTTTCTGGTATGGTTAGTGTTAATTCATTTAGCTCTTTCATCTAAATTCATCAATTGCTCTATAACCAATGGGGACACTTTCCTAGGAGATAAGCTATCCCGTGTTAAAATGGGTGCTGAATATTAACAGCCAATTATGCCCTTGTCATCAAGCCTTGACACTGTCCTTTTAGATAGTTCTATTTAGGAGAGATGAATCCTGGTTAAGGCAATGGGATGATCTAACAAGCACCGTACTAGGACCTCAAGAAGATACAATGGAATTGCTGGCATTCTCAGATATTGAAGTTCTTCTGGAAATGTCTGTGTTCATTCATTCCTAGTACAGATTCAAACTCTTATAACTCTATTACTTCAATAGTTGTTACTTCTAGAGAAATGCAAATCCCTACATTATAATTGTTATCACTATAGCTTTTTGGAACAGGGAACCTTGATATGACCCAAATATTCTTTGAGATAAATCCCCTCATCAGTCCTTGCACTGTTGAATTTTTTTTTTCAAGTGTTACCAGATTTTTCAAAAGTCTCTCTGGGACACAACACAAAGATCAATAGCAAGTACTAGGGTTTGCTGAGAAAGCTGAGAATGTCTTGTCCAGAATATAATTTTTAGCCATCTGTTGTAGACTTGTAACAGAAGAATGTCCACTTATATGAAGAGATGGAATATAATTTTGGAAAAGATTGAAGTCAGCAAGAACTTGACCTCTGTGACAACTTGCTATAATGATATCTGCACTGTGTTTGCAGGATTCCTTACATCTGTAAGGGGTACAGGGTTGGGTATTTGCAGTAAAGAGAGCACAAGGGATGAGTTATTTCACATCAGTTCCCTAATGTAATCTGTTGCCTTCAAAAAATTGACGTACAGGAAGGGCTAGTAGAAGTTTGGAACCAGACTTTAGATTTGCAATGGAAGTAGTCCCAGCTATGACCATATAAATGGTCAGCAGGCTTGCAGGTTCAAAAAGTAGGAATATTGGCCACATTGGTCTCCACTGTTTATTACAGAGACTGACGTTATCGTCCATCCACTGGGGACCTTAGATCAATATAGTCTTATTGAGAGTAATTTTGGGCAAATATTAAGTAACCATGAATGTAACACAAAAATTGTTAATATATCCAAGAGGGAAATAAAAAGTTTGATCAGTTTTCCTGAGGAAATATTTTCTTTCACCAGCAGGTCAACTGTTAAAGTTTTTATTCTGATCTGCTTTAAAAAAATAAAATAAAATCAATGTCATAGAATGATGATACATTTTCATGTCTGTACAAGTTTTACAGAGATTTCTGTCTGTATCTAGATTCTCAGGTTAGATGCAGATGGAAGAGCAAACATGGGGAGAATATTGCTAGCTGGTCCACTTACAGCTTATTAAAAATATATTGGAAATTCATTCACAAGAGAGCTACTGAATTTTGAAAGGTAGTGATATATTTTCCAGACCAATCCACTTTTAAAATTCTATTTTATCTGAGATAGAATTGTGTGAAGGCTTAATAGGCTGAGAGGTGAATAATAAAAACAGAGGATGAGATAAGGGAGTCCATGGTAGCCTTTATAAAGCAGAGGTATCTGTGGCAATAACAATTCAGCACAGGATTTGAGTAGGATATGCCGAGGATGAATGTGCTAATAAAAATTTCCATTGGAATTATGTGATGAGGAAACCAATTTTCATTCTTTGGATAGTAAAAATTTGGGCTAAGTGCTATTAACAGGTAAGACATCATTAGACTTAGTGTTTATAACAACTGATGGTTAGTATTTATGGTTTAAAATCCAGTCAGGATTTTGAAGGACACAATTTGAAAATTTAGCTTCAAATTCAGATATTATAAAAAAGAAAAATAAGTAAATTGAGAAGTTAAAGGGAAATAGGACTACTTCTATATAAATTAGAATTTTTAGTATGAAAGGCATAAAAAAGCATGCTTTCACATAAAAAGTCTGTAGTTAATGTCTTGGAATGGAAAACTGGAAATTGAAACTGAATCTAATTTTTTTAGATAATGATATCTTTGGAATATTGAATTTGAAGTGACACTGAAGCACTTTTTGCTCTTAATATTCTCAGCAAAGGATGTGACTTTTTTTTTTTTGTAATCTACAGAGAAGTATGGTACCAATGAATATAGACAATTACCATATCTCAGGAGTACAGGTCACCAAGCCTCATAATTTCTTAACAGTTTCCCATTTTCTTCTCAAGGGTCACCAGATTTGTTCTCAGATCTCCTGTTGCTACTTGCAGAATGAGTGTAAATCCACATTGTTAGCACTAGAACAAGGAATCTTGTGAGCAGTGGAGCTGATCAAGTCTGATTTCTGTGCATTTGTGTCATGTTTGGCTTCTTTGCTGCCAAGCAGGTCATGAACTCTACCTGAAGAGTTTTCAGTTAGTATGACATTCATAACAACCCTCTTCCTTATCAGTTCAAGAGTTGAACTGATGCTGCAATCTTTGTCTTAAGATTATTTTTCTCCCCTCCAGATGGACAAAATACTTTGGAGTGCTCAATCTTCAAGAGTTTTTCCCCTAAGATATCTTCAAATTAGCCAAGAGATTCAAAATGTATTAGGATGGATAAACACATGCCAACAAATATGCAACATAATCCGATAAATCTTATTTCCTTCTGAAACAATGATAGACACTGTGTACTGTAGTGCAAACAGTAGTACCTCAGTTCCAGAGACCACTAGCAGCTGAAATTATCAAAAGCCTAAATTCTATAGACAGTGTTACTCCAGTATTCATGACTGAAGTAAACGACTTGGCTCAGATTGAGTTTCCTTGGAAAAAGGGATTAGATCAGGGTGTTCTGTTCATTCAGAGCCACATGCTTCTTCCTCATGTAATTTTCAGGGAAGTGTCTCAAGGTGATGTTTAAATCCAAAAATACTTAAGTGGTGTACTGTGGATTTCCCTCTCAAGGACAGAATTATTTTGGGTTTGTTCTGCTGATACACTTCCTTTTTCTTCCTTAGATCAAAACATTCAGGTAAGGTGCCATTAAAAACAAAGACTAACAGCACAATAAGCCACATGCAGCGTGACCACTTTCAATATATTTACTCAGAATAAAAGTGTTTCTGCCTACTCTTGTATGAAATTAAGACCCTTTGAGTAGAAATCTTTGCATGGTGGTGGCTGTTGTCGATCAACAGTCCCCTAAGACTATGAATAAAACAAGTAAATTCAGTGGGAAACTTCATTCTGTTATTCTTATGGGTAAATGTTGTGCAGGTTTACCCTAGAAAAGTTTCTTCTTATATATTATTTTCAATTATTTTTGTAGTAATTACAGATTAATTATTCAGATTTTTTAATTTTTCAATGAAGTATTAAAATATGTATTTCCATTCATTTTGTCTTATAATATTAATATGGTTTCATATTCATAAAGGTATGTGGTTGTGTTTCAGTTCACTTATCTGCTGAAATTTCCCTGGAATGTTCTATTAATTAATTTCCTATCCTTTCTGTGAATTTTCTTTGTGACTCTGTGAAATTAAAACCTTCCTGCTTTCTGTCCAGTCTGTCTTTTGTTTGGTCTTCTTTTCAGAGCTCTCGCTGTGTGAAGTGCAGAGGGAGAGCAAAGAATTATTGGGAACACTAATGCCCTTGCACCAAGTACGATGTACCATGACACCTCCCCTCTCCTGTCACTACTTCCCCCTTAGCTAACTTCTTCACTACGCCCCTTATCTAACCTCCCAAGAGATTCAGAGATGTCTTTGGATATCCCATTTTAGCCAGACAGTTCAAAGCCTAGAAACATCTCAGTCTTTGGATCAGGAGAAGGTAGATATTTTAATTTCTGTGTGATCCACGTGTATACGGTTCTCAGCACACCTATCTTCTGCACTGCACCTTCACAAAATGTCTTGTAAATCTTCTCCATGTTAGACACATCAGTTTTTCAATTAAACTGGTATGAGATGGGTCTTGCTAGTTGAGGCGATATACCAGTATGGAAAACTAAGTGCGTGCCACTTAATAAATTTCCAAGATTGGAATAAATAATAACTTAATAAATTTTCCAATATTGCCAGATCCACTAGAATGGCTGATATCAACTAGAGTGATTTAGGGATTTCACTGTAATTCCACTCTTTCCAGTGCCATCTCTTTACACAGAAACACACACAAACACATATGCTTTCTTTCACTTTGTGTTCCAGACCATTCAGAAATACACAACAAAGTTACTTATGTATTAACAGTTTCTTTACTGACTCTTCTTTTCTTATTATTATTGGCTCATGTTTTTCCACTTTATTTTCTTTCTCAGGTGTTTCTAGAGCAAAAAACATGTGTCCCCAGATGCTATGTTTTCTCTACACTGACCTTATTACATCCCTTTCTACAAAAGTACACAGGCTTTCATAAACATCAAGGTTAACATTTCTGATTTCAGACATCCACAGTATAGACACCACTGTGTGAACTTGCTTGGGGGATTCCTTCTACAGTCAGTGGAGAAAAGTGAACATTTGTTGGGTGCAATGCATTTGTTTTGACAGAGATATCTACTATGTTAGATGAAATCAGAATTATTTGTCTTTCCCCATGTCATGGTTCAGGGTCAGGGCAGCCACTTAGACCTATAACTGATGCTATCTCTTAACCCCCCTACCTCCCCAAAGGGGAAGAGAAAGGGAACAAGGGAGAGAGACTTAATGATTAGAAAAGGAAACTAGAACAGCTTGAATGATAATAATAATAAAAAAAATGGGATATATATAAATATATACAAACCCAGTTTTGAACCCAACCCCCCTGCTGGCAATTACATCACTGTCACCACTGATGCTGTGGAGCATGCACCAGAAGAGTCAGTCCCAGACTGGCCCCAGCAGAAGACAGAAGGAGCTGGATTCAGGAGCTGGATTCTGGTACCAGATTCAGGAACACACAGATTGGGACTGAAGGCAGAATGGACAGAGTCCTCCTCAGGTGCTACAACAAAGAAACTGAAAAAGGACGCCAGCCAAGCCAAACAAAGCTGGCAAAGCAGGCCAAGAGGGCAAAGAGAGAGATGAGACCCTTGTGATCCATCAGTTTTATACCAAATATGATGTATATGGGATGTCAGTTTAGGGTCACCTTCCATCTCTGCTCCTTCCTGCAGGTGCAGCCTTTCACTTTCCTGCACCCCACAACGTGGTGCACAAGATCCAGCAGTGGCCTTGGTCTGCACACCAATCCTTGGTACTAACTCTAACCATGGGGTGTTATCA
>JANIJG010011528.1:61256-78672 GCA_024611175.1 Megaceryle torquata | reverse complement strand
GGCTGGGGACTGACCTGTTGGAAGGCAGTGAAGGGGAAAAGGACCTGGGGGTCCTAGTTGATGGGAGGCTGACCATGAGCCAGCAGTGTGCTCTTGTGGCCAAGAGGGCCAATGCCATTCTGGGGTGTATTAAAAGGAGTGTGGCTAGTAGGTTGAGAGAGGTTCTCCTGCCCCTCTACTCTGCCCTGGTAAGGCCACATCTGGAGTAGTGTCCAGATTTTCTGGTATAGGTCCTAAAAGAAGACTGGAGGAAATTCACTGAATTCACTGGTGTTCCTTGAATAGAAAGCATGCCAGTTTCCCAGAATTTACATGGGAACTATAGATTGGGAGAAAAAAATCTTTCTTCCCCTTTCTTCTCCTGTGCAGTGAAGCACTTCTGTCAGAGTGCCAACATGAGTGAATCTTCCTTAACATTTTTTACTGAGGTCATTTCTTTAGCTAAAGCAATTGCATTTCCTGACTACATCACTACAATAAAGTTCATACTATTTACTAGGGGGGGGGGGAAAAAAAGTGTGGAATGAAACTGCTAAATAGTTGTCAAATTTCTCTGGGAATTGCTTTTCATTTCTGTCAGGAGGCTTTCCGCATAAAAGTGCCAGTCTGAGTTACATCTGGATTGCATCATGCATTCTGTGTCCCGTGGACTTGATGAACCTAAAAATTCTTACCTTTGTTTTGTGAAACATTTCCGAACATCTTTCACTCTTTCAAAGGATCTGCATAAGGAGATAACTGCAGGTCTGCAAATTGCTTTAAATTTTGCCCTCTGGGGCCTTTACAAAGTAAAGTGCCTGCCAAATATCCCATGTGCTATGGAAAAGGAAGAAAACGCAGCTTTTCAGATAAGACATAAAGCCTTATTCCAGGACAACAGAATGAGTCTTCTCCTCTGTCACAAACCTCCATGATGTCATGTCTTCAATAACAAAGATGACTTGTGGATTAATGGAAATCAGACTTGGTTTGTTTGGGTTTTTTTTCAGAAAATATTTCCACAGAGTTCTGCACATTGTTACCTAGAACACTGAAAGTCAGCCTTAATGTTGGTCATTGCAGTATTAAGAAGTGTTTAGCAAGTGATCCGTGGCCATTTTCATTACTGTTTTTATGCAGAAATGTAGTTATATGAAACTAATCCATGACTGAATGCAATTCTCTCTATCAAACTCCACCAAACAAAATAAAAAGGTTTGATTCTTCTTCACGCTCAGTTACACTTGGAGTTCATTCTGAATTATGTTACTGCACAGGAAATTAGACTAAAATACCCTCCAAAAGGTAATATTTACATTCAAAAAGATTTAAAGAATGGTTTATTCCTTGCTAGATGGATTAGATGTAATCAGATGCATTTTGGCCAGGGAAAAAAAATTACAAATAAGAATGCCATCAAGAAAACTGATTCTGATAAAGGCCTGTTTAAAATATTTACCTTGGACTCTGTAAAAGTCAGGAATGTTCTAATCCAATACAAACACTGAGTTAATACTAATATTTCTGTCCAATTCAAATGCTGAGCTCACAGAAAGATTAGGAGAACAGAGTAGAATTAGTAGTTCAGTATCTCCTTTATGTGCTTATGTTTCCATTCCTTTGATCTTGGAGTTTTTTGAAATTACACCATAGTTGACTTTTTTTCCCCTCAGTTTCAGTGGGCTTACCTTTAGTTCATTTGGATTTTATTTAATTTTTATTCTTCTTCAGGAAATGTAATTTGTAGGCGTTCTTTTACACTCAGACAACCACAGAGAGGTTCCATTATAATTAAAAGATTAGGGTCAGAAATTATTTTTTTTTAAATAAGAACATTTTTTCTATAATCTATTTACAATATTTCTAGTTAAAATTTAGGTACTATGATCCTAAAACTGACATAAAACTTTTGAAAATGTTATTGATCCAACTATGTAAAATGAGTTTGTTGAATGGTAACATATATTCAAATGCTGTGCACCTTCTCCCTGCTCACTGCAGGTGGGTTGGACCAGATAACCTTTAGAGGACCCTTCCAATGCAAACCAGTCTATGATTCTGTGATTCTAAGATTCTATGATTCTCTAAATTGGGAGAACAAGTCATGTATGCACTGTTCATGTGCTGTTCTCAAGCAAGTTCTGCTTGAGAAAGAACTGTCTTAGTGTGCTCTTGCATTTAAAAAGTTGTCTTTAAGTCTTCTTCCTCTGCTTTCATACAACATTTCAGTTTGCATCATCAGAGAAATTCTCAGCATGACATTGTACAAATCAAGCTCAGGCTGAGCACTGAGCAGACTCAGAAACCTTGCAGATGTGTCAGATGGGAGCTAGCCTGGTGTTGAATTGTACATCTGGGACTCTTCTCAGATCCAGCAGCTATTTCTGCAAGCCATGGAAAGAAGTCCAACTCAGACTGGTGCTTCCCAGCAGGTTTTGTACTGTTGTCTGCTGGATGATATGACAATGCTGCATATTACTTGTCTCTGTAAAAAAACACGGGATTTATTCTGTGCAAAAGAAGTGAAACCACACTTTTTTGGTCAAAAAACAACTGAACAGGAAGAAACAAGGAACACTATTAAATAGAGGAGCAGGCACTTGGCAGGGAGTGGCACACAACACGTGTCAGTATAAAAGACACATCCTTCCTCTTAATCTTATTCTCCCAAAAGAAGCATTTCTGATTGTACTGGCATTAAGTCCTGTCACCCTTCTCGACCTGCACACCCTCTAGCCCCACTTCTTCTAGTTAGTAAGAATACAGGCAGAAAGGACCAAAAGGTGCACCCCATCAACAACCTAGACAACAACCTCAAAATGAAAAAATGCAGTGAAAACATAAATGATTTAATCTTCCAGATCTGAATAAAATTTACACCTTTATTCTCTCTCACTGGACTTTGAGCATAGCTCTGAAACTCACAGTGTCTTGCTGTTAGGTCTGTGTTGAGTAAGAGTAGGTGCTGTTAGTCACTTACTGGTCTAAACAATGTTTCTCTGTAGACAAGTTATTTTTTCTCACAAGCCATTTTAGCCCACCTTTAACATTACATCAATGACACTGAGTCAAATTACATCAATGAATGAGTCCCTAATGAATGAATGAGTGCCTATTTTTTTTTTTTCTCGCAAGATGGATTTCATTACAGCAATTATACTGTAGACATTAATTTAACTTCAGATATGCACAGTAAAATGTTTATAGATTTATGTCTATTATGTTAACAGCTTCTTATGCAAAGAAACTAATTTTTCAGAATACCAGTTTTGAAGAAATCTGGCAGCAATTGCATAGTTTGGACAAAATTTTCTGCTATATGGACAATAATGTAAAAATTCTGAGAGTTTAAGTAATTAAATTCACATTTTCAGTTTTTATAACTTCAGTGAAATTTCTTTGGCTGTGGGCTTTTTTTACCATACATGGTTAAAACATACTTTTTTTTAATGTATTTTTAACATGTATATAAGTGGCAAGCACTAAACCAGTGATGTAGTTTCCAAAATACTTTATTCATCCTACTACACAATGATTAAACTTCTGAAATCACATTGAGATTGAGAAATCAGTGTTTCTTTGTGGAACTATAAAGATAGGATAATATCCAGTGGTATCTGTGTTTGAAGTTTATTTCTTTTGTAAGAATACACACTCAGAAGTAGTAAAAGGTACCGTATAACTGAGAGGAATGAGACACAGCAGATTTTCTGGAAGAAAGATATCTCTGGAAATAAAAAGTACTATTAGGCATTTAACCTGATTTTTCATTTGTACTGTAGAAGGTTTGGTATGACTTCTGAAGTAGAAGATGGGGGTTTTAACTTGTTCTTCAGAAGTCTGAGTTTGGTTCTGCAGGTAATGGTAGGATCCTGATGGTAATGACCTTGATATTATTTCATCAGTTTTTCTTTTTTTAACTTAGGAAGCCAGGGAAATGAAAATTCATTTAGACTGACTATTATACCTGTAGACTTTGTGGCAAGTTTGCCAGCCTGTGTCAAATCCCATCTGCTATGACATGTCTTAATGAACATTCTTCTAGTTCTGCTGGGAACTAAACTAAGATTATTGGTAAAATTCTGACATGTTTGAGCTCAGTAAGAAAAGCTTGTATGGCAGAATTTAATCCCTTTTGATGTAATTTGCAACTATCAGTCACATATAAGTCACCTGATTATCCTGGAGAATGAACTTACTGGCATCCAATGGTCTGCAATAGAATTTTTCTATTAGAGAGGAATAGTTACTTATTTAAAAGCCAGGTGACAGCTGATATAAATTCTGCTGAACATAAATGAACTTTGCCTTACATTGTTGTTGCTGCTCTGGCCTGACTTTTTTAAGGCATTTGATCCAGTTGGGGTTTTTTATCCTAGCTAGGGTTGTACTACAAAGACTATTACTTTTAAAGCCAATGAATTACTGTCTCTTCCAGAAGAGATCACAGAGTATTTTAGATGTTGGCACTTCTATTTATCTACAGACTCACAATAAACTAGTTTCTTATCTGAGTTTCAGACCTATCCTGTGTCTTTAATAGCATCAATATACATTAATTTTCTGTTATTCTGCAATTGTGAATGACATCTCAAGGTGACTTCTGGAACAGGTGCCAAATGGAGGAAGTGCGTGAAAGAGTTTCAGAGAGAGGGCACAGGTGACAGCACCTGAGTTTCGTGGTATTTGGCATTGCCATAAATAAGATTAGTCCTGAAGGCTGAAGACACAGAAGAAAAATAAGCAGAGAAAAATCAAAAGTAAGAATTGTATTTTGACTCACTACTTCATGAAAATTTTCTTGTTGAAGGGACTTACTGAGTCAGAATAGACAGGAAAAAATGGCTGGTCAAGACATGAACTTCCAGATGACTCATGTAAAAGGTAGACCTAATTGCGTAAGCTATTTCCTTTGTTGGTGTCATTTTAGCATACTTTTACATTTCTAGTCACCGAGATCACAAGTAACATTTCTTAATGATTATGAGAAAGATATTTAATTGGTTTCTAAATTTTACTGCATAAAACCGAAGAAATTGAGGTACAGGAGCTGATTTTAATAATGTTCTTCATCTTCTTTTGAAGGCTTAAGGCATTTGTATGGCTTGCTTATTGATCATCTAAGATGCTACTGGAGGAGATTCATTTCAGTTTGGTATAACCAGCTGCTACACAGCACATCCAGCAATTCAGTGCAGTTCAAGATTGAACTTGCTTGTAAATTGAAACTAAGCTGCTGAAATAACCTCAGATGTCCAGTGACCCCTAAACACTATCAGGAAATGGGCATGGGGTGTGCTCTGGGCTATTTCAGAGCTATGTGTTTGATGGTTGTCTGGTCGGTTTGCCAGCTGGCATGCCTTGCCTGCTTGCAGGTTGTGTGTTGTCTTGTACAGCCGACTGGCAGCTGGAGAGCACCAGACAGGGAACTGTTCACACCATGAGGTGGCTTTGAGTGAGGGCACAAACCCAACTCTCCTACTCTTTGGATTTTTTAAATGCTTTGTGCTTAACAGGTGTCCATTTTTTTTGGTCAAGCTGAATATCTTTATGGAGGTTAAGGATTACTTGGAGGGAGGAAGAGAGGAAGACAGGCAGAAAACTGTAATGGACTGATGATATAGGCACTGGAAAATCTTTTTTTTCTAGGAATCAAGGAAAACTTTCTGTAACTGCTAGGATAGGTATATATGGACTTTGGGTTTAGACACAGGCCTGAACTGTCCCATTTAGCTAAATACAAGAGCCATTCTGAAAACCTCGTTTACCATTACAGGACAAAACCATATTTAAATGTGTCAGATCTTAGGAAGAGATCAGTAATCTGTAAATTATTCACAACTCAGAATTGCCCTTATTGTACATCATGTTGACAAGAGCAGTTTTTGTCTGAGCACTTGAGTGAAAGCTTAGTAGCCTCGTCTGTGTGTATACACATAGATATGAGTGTGGCTTGGCTGGGTACAAGCCAGCTTTTCTTGACAGGAGTCTCTGCTAGCATTGTGCCTATGAGCCCTAGTGTGACAAAAGGGAAGGAATTCCTGAAATTTTGGATTTTTTTAATGTGCCTTTGATTTTTCAGAAATTACAATGTTAAAAATGGAACTAACTTTTCATTTAAGCTCAAGGGCATCTGGTGATAAGAAGATAGTGAAATGAAAAAAAAAAAGAGAAAAGAGGGTTTAGGGTTCTGAAGGGGAATAGGATGAACTTAATACAGACAATTGAAAAAAAGGGAGTATAATTTTAAAAGGATGAAATTGAAAACAAGGAGAGAGTGCATGCAAAGTCTTTAAAGTAAATAGTGCTGAGCATGTGGACTAAATTACCAAAAGCATAAAAATATTCAACAGACAATTTGGTTAAGTGTTTCAAAATCTTTATGTAAAGAGATATGATGAAATGTAGAGGAGAAAAGAAATGTCATCTCCATTTACTACATCTCCTCCATAGTTGGTTTGGGTTTGTTTTGTTTTGGTTTTGGTTTTTCTGTTTGGTTGGTCTGTTTTGGGGGTTTTTTTGTGTGTGTGTGTTCATCTGTTTAGCAGATAGTTTTATATCAAATGTCGTGTTAAAGAATTGTATATAAAATTAAACTAGTTTAGACCTGTGTAACTGAATCCATCTGCTTGGGACATTATTTATAAACAAAATCTCAGACGAACAAAAGCTCTGCATTTTGTAGTTATGTTTTAGGTTACTGCTGCAATAAAGCAAAACCAAGATACAAATCTTGTGTCGCTGCTGTTCTTTCTTCATTTCAAGTGGATTTAATGCCTTAAAGCAGGTGCTCCTGGGAGCTGGTGTATGGTTTTGGCTGTTCCTATGCTGAATCAAAAGCAGACAAGTACTTGGGATGTGCTGGGTCCAAGTGCATGCTGAATCCAAGTGCATGCCCACGCTCATGCTTGGATGGGGGTACAAGTGCATGCAGTGTGTGCTGCCAACCAAAAAAAAAAAAGAGCATTTTCTTTCAGTAACTAGTACTTTAAAATGAACTATAAACATTGTCTGAAAGAGGGGAAGGAGGCAGATTTACTAGGGTATTTGGGGAGAATTAGCTTTTCATTTAACACCAGCTGGCACAGCATATACACATGCTACAGGGAAGATGGCCAGAAAACACTTTCTGCTGTTACAAATCATGACTGTACTCATTTGAGGACAATGCTGTTGTATGCTACACCTCCTCCCAGGGTCAGTAACAGTTAAGCAGGTTAAAGCATTGTTGTACCATGCTGAAGAATATAATCTCCTGGTTTCTTTCTTGTCTGGAGTCTATGAGACTCCCCCATGGATTTGCCTATGAGGAAAGTCTTTAAAGGAGGATTCATCTTCTTGGTCTGTGTTTGTACTCAGCACACTGGCCCATGATAATGACTGCAGGATGCAACAGTCATGCAAATAATAATATCCAGTGTAGGGAACACTTAATAAGCTTTACAGACCACAGGTACATAGTATTTTATTCAGACTACTAGCCAATATATCCAGTAATTAATACTGGATTTTGTGGTGCCTGCAAACCCCTCATAAATCCTAGCAGCACCGTGGGCTGTAAACTGGACCTAGTGTTGTATCTAATTCATAGCTGTTCAGCAGAATACGTTTTGGATTTCAGTCTTAGGGAGAAAAAATTGCTGTTTTGTTTTGTTTTGTTTTGTTTCGCTTTTTTCCGATAAAGAAAGAAATAAAGCCCTTTGGTAATAATGACACAAGCTTTGCCAGAAAACAACTTTCATGCTTTCTGCCTTGCACTGTGAGCTCTGGAGAAACAGGTATGCTTGCAGCTGCCCCAGTGCACCTTACATAAGTTGAAGGGCAAGAATTTTCACTGCCACCATGGAAAACAGAGCTGAAAGGCTGATCCCATCTTAGCCAAGGGCTTGGTGTGAAGTTAGGAATAAAGGGCACACAATGGGATGGAGTGAAAGACTGGAGGGGAGACAATGGTATGACATTGGCTAAAGGAATACAGATGATGAGCTGAAGGGGAGTGAGAAGGGAAATTTTAATAACTTGTTCAATAGAGCAATGCAGTCTTAAGGAAAGAGATAAAAGTGAGACTACTTTCCTCACTTGAAAGAAACTGTGCTTAAGAAGTCAGGCAGACATCTGTTCCATGAGTTAGTGAAAGGCTGGTTAAAATTACAGATGACAGAGTTTATTTCCACTTGTTGTCCACATCCCAAAGTGACATGGCTCATGTCATGTCATTTCGCTAACATAAAGCTAGCAAAAGAAACCGTGGCCTCACTAACCTGTTAAAAATGGCGTATACTTTGTCAGGAATGCTCAGGGAGAAGAAAATAATTGTCAGTGCATACTTTGACAAAACCAGAGCTGCAAGTAGGAGTTCAAGTGCATGGAGAGTTCTTTTCTCAAACTGAGTATATTTTCGCATAACTCTTGCCAGCCTGAGCAGAAAAAAAGTGTCAAGACGGATTGAAATATCTCTCACTCCAATTCAATTTTTACTAGATGTAAGACCATTTCAACCTTGGATGTTTGACTGAAAGTCGTACACATTTTTGCTGGGAATTTTCAATATACACACAGACGGACAAGCTATCCAGACACGTAGCAACCTTCAGTTGTTGGATGAACTAGATAACAGATGAATAAAGTTCAGAAGTTTCTTTACTGGAAGTGCAGATGCCAAATCCATTTATAATGTATCTGATAAAAGTAATATTTTAGCCAAGTCATCCTGCAAACTGCTGATCCCTGTTTCTGGTAGGTAAGAACATGAGCACTGAAAAGTGCTGCTGTCAGTGGGAAGAAACAAAGACTCTTTATACGACTTACAATTTAGTAAAGGAGAGCATCTCTGTTCTCCAGAGGTTCTGGCGCATTATAAAAACTGCAGCATTGAAGAAGCCTGTGTTTATTACTTTCTGAGTGTCATTCAAGTAAGGGTATGTTAGCTACTATCTTAGATTGCTGCTCTTATTAAACCACAGCATGAGAAATTAACCTAAACTGTAACACTTCCTTAAGTTTCTTGAATTTTTCTTCATCTAAGGAACCTTAGAGCTTGATCCTGTACAATGCTTTCTAGTTTGGTTTTTTGTGTGTGTGGTTTTTTTGGTTGGTTGGTTGGTTGGGGTTTTTTGTTTGTTTGGTTTGTTTGTTTGTTTTGGGGTTTTGTTTATTTGTTTGTTTGGTTTTAATTTATCAGGTTGAAAAGTACGTTTTCCTTTTTAGGCAAGAAAGAAAAGGCAAACATTTTAATTTTTTAAATATTAATTTGTACTTTTACAGATCCCCTGAAGTGTAAAATAAAACAAATGTTAACTTTCCTTTTCACCATTTTCCTTTTTTCTGTCATGAAATAGAAAGAGGAATACAGAAGGGAAAAGGAAAAAAAAAAAGAAGAGATAATAACATTGGGGTTTGTTGTTTGTTAACCAAAAGTATATAGGTAATAAATAAATAATTAGTCCTTATACCTTTTGATTAGGAATATGAATCAAAAAGAAAACTATCTTTCTACTAGCTTTTCTTAAAACTAGCTTTCAACTAGCTCTCACTTCTAAAAGATTACCTGTGTGAATAGAAAATAGTTCTACAGGAAACAGTGTTCTGGATCATTTTCATAGTTCACCATTATTATAGGACCACAGTTTTACATATTATCTGAAAATTCTATGTTAATCTAATTGTTTTACAAAAAGCTGAACCTTGTTTCTTTTTTATTTTTTTTCCCCATAGTTTTTCCTCCAAAAAACTTTAATTTTATAACCTTTCATTGTTACCAAGAAGGCAATGATCATTTTAAAACAGAACCCACCCCATTCTGGATTGCCAATTTTAAACTAAGTAGTGTTGAAAATTGTCCAGTACAGCAATATCTTTATATTATAACAATAAAAATAAAATATTTCATTGTCAGTAAGTCTTCATTGAACATTGATGAAAGGGGAAAGATAAAGCATCCCAGACATCATAAATAACTGTAATAAAAAGTAATTTTTGAAAGAATTATTCCAAAATAACCTAAAATATTGATTTTATGAGGGATTATATATAATAGAAGGTGTAATGAAACAAATATTTTAAAAATAATTAGAAAAGTGAGTTTCATATGAGATTTTTTTATTGACAGAACATTTGGAAGAAAAATGTGTCAAAACATTCTGGTGACATTTGCACTCTCTTTCAGGTCAAAAATGCTATTTCTGTCTTCCCACGGTGATTTATTAATTTAACAAAACTCTTTCTGAGTTAAGGAAGTATTTAAGGTTATTATTGGTTTTGACAATATGTTTTAAAATACTATCTCTTCTTCAGTTCATATTGTGACACAAAACCTTTAAATAAATCCATTCAATCAACATAGTCCCTCATGTTGCAGATTCAGAGCCCAGCAATGTGTATGATATTTGATATTTGAGTGATATTTGAAAAGACCTGGCAGTCAGGTGAAGTCCCTGGTGAATCGAAAAAGGGAAACACTGCACAAATTTTTAAAAAGGGTAGAAAGAAGGATCCTGGAACTACCAACCTGTCAACCTCACCTCTGTACTTGGGAGGATCATGTAACAGATCCTCCTAGAAGTTATGCTAAGGGACATGGAGGACAGGGAAGTATTCAGGACAGCCAGCATGATTTCACTAAGGGCAAGTCCTGCCTCCTGTATCTATAGGCCTTCTATGAGGGAGTGACAGCATCAGTGGACAAGGGAAGAGTTATGGATGTCATGTATATGGACTTCTGTAATGACTTTGAAATGGTCCTGCAATATCTTTTTCTCCTAATGTGAGAGAATTGATAGGTGGACTGTTTGGTTCATGAGGAATTGGTTGGATAATCAGTTCCAGAGGTCAGTGGTCAGTGACTCAATCAGCTATGAGTGGTGTCCCTCAGGGTTCTGTACTAGGACAGGTACTGTTTAATATCTTCATCAATGACATAAACAGTGGGTTCAAGGGGACCCTCAACAAGTTTGAAGATGACACCAAGCTGAGTGGTATAATTGATACACCTGAGGGATGGGATGCCATACAAAAGTATCTGGACAAGCTCGAGAAGTGGGCCTATGTGAACAACATGAGGTTCAACACAGACAAGTCTAAGGTCCTGTACCTGGTCAGGGGCAACATCCAATATCAATACAGACTGCAGGATAAAGGGATTGAGGGCAGCCCTGTGGAGAAGGACTTGAAGGTACTGGTGGATAAAAATTGGACATGAGCCAGCAATATGTGAAGCAGCCAAGAAGGCCAACTGTATTCTGGGCTGCATCAAAAGAGTGGTCAGCAGGTTGAGGGAAGTGAATCTCTCTGGTGAGACCTCATCTGGACTATTGTGTCCAGCTCTGAAGTACTCAGCATAGGAAAGATATGGACCTGTTAGAGTGGGTCCAGGGGAGGGCCACAAAAATGATCAGAGAGTTGGAGCACCTCTCCTATGAAGAAAGGCTGAGAGAATGGGAGTTGTTCAACCTGGAGAAGAGAAGGCTCCATTAAGAACTTATAACAGCCTTTCAGAACTTCAAGAGGGACTAAAAGAAAGAAGGGGATGGAGATTTAGACTAGATATAAGGAAGAAATTTTTTACAATGAGGGTGGTGAAAAACTGGCACAGGTTGACCAGTGAGACAGTAGAAGCCCCATCCTTGGAAGCATTCAAGGTCTGGTTGTACAGGGCTCTGAACAACCTGATCTAGTTGAAGATGTCCCTGCTAACTACACAGGCATTGGACTAGATGACATTTAAAAGCCCCTTCAAACTCTTAAGTGTTCTATAATTCATTATATTATACTCTTAATTTTTTTTATTACAATTTTTGTCTAAGATGAATATCTTTATGAAAACATATAAGCATTTGTGTATCACAGACCAATTCACATGTCATAATACATAATATACACACACAGTAAACATTCTCCCTCAGCTAATAATATTCACAGTACTTTTCTTGCAAGTACAAAACCTGCTCATTTAAAAACAGTCCCTCGAAAAACTGTGATTGCTGAATGCAACAGTGACAGTGTTCTGAAGATCTAGGCTTCTTAACCATCTAACACATTGTAAAACTAGTTACCCAAATAGATGTTCAAACATAATACATAGATCTGGGGCATTATTTACACAACTATCTCTGTAAGGCAAAGGATCTCAGTCCAGGGAAAATACAACATGATGCTCCATGTCAAGCAGTATTGTTCTGTAGGGATGATTAAGAGATTGTTTTTTGTTGTTCAAACTGCCTCACTGATTAGGTGCTTTCTGAAGTCAGCAACAATCTACTGTTGACTTCAGTGGGAGCAAGGAATAATCCCAAATTACCATGTCTGTAAAGTAAGACATGCTTTGATTTTCATCCATATTCTACATTGATGATTTCACCTTTGTGGAACAGTTAGTTTGAAAGAGCAGCCTCCTTATGAATTTTGTCTCTCAAGAAATTAAATCCATATAGTGCCTTATGGATTATTTTACATTCAATGAATTTTCCATTGTATTATGACTGATTATGCTGAAAATGTATTAAAATTAATAAGATATATTGCTTTAGAAGAAATCCACAGCTACAAACTTTTTTTTAGGTTGGCAAGGACAAGTCATTAATAATTTCAGAATTGAGTTTTTAAACAGAATTCTAGTTAATTCTGCCAGCTCCCAAGAATTTACACTTAATCTATCTTCCTTGTTTGACTTCTACCTCGGGCAAAACTATTACATTTCAGCCAGTGACCCATTTCCACAAAAGTTTAAATTTACATTTAAAGATGAAAGTAAGCAGTGTTTCCAAATTGCAGACTTATTAATTTCTATTAAAAACTCAGTTAGCTGACTGAAAACATTTGCATCTCTTACAGAACCATAATACACACTGGCTTTGAACTTCACAATTTCAGTAACCTAAATTCAATAGGTTTGGGAGTCCTGGTCCTATACTCTCTCAAACCAAGATGTTTTGTTGGTGGAAAGCCAGTGTCATTATTTATGCGTGCATGAGATGGAACAGATATCTGTGACAAATCTTCCCATCCAGGTTTTCCAAACATCAGCTAGGAGACTTCCATTCTAGTAAATGTGTAGAGGCCAACACACAAATATACCAAAATTAAAAGCTCTTGAAAGACATTGGTCCTCTGTGAGTCCAGATTTTGCAATTTTTCTCACCTTATGTTTCACTTAATTGAAATTGCAAAACTTATGTGTGATTTGATTCTTTTTTATTTTTCTTTGGCTTTGGAGAAACCCTCAAAAATTATCAGTAGTTCTGAATGACACTAAGTACAAAGTACTGTTCTCCATCAAAATCATGGATAATAGAATAATTCCTTAGAATTGGATAAAAATAAATCACAGGGATTTCTAACCAACAGGACATAAAAATATATAAACTATTATCTGATAGGTAACACAATCAATAAAGACTGTTGAACTTTCTGATAAGTGTTTAAAAAATACATCTAAGGAGGCTAATTTTATGTGACATTTTCTAGGAATTGTTTTCTGAAGGTAAATATAGTTGTATTTTCTTCACCAAGACCAAATAAAGAAGGCAACAAAAGAATAAAAATAGGAGTGGAGGAGAGAGATATTCAGAACTTCAGCAGGTTTCTCATTATGTCTATTGTACTTGACAAAGTGTTAAAATTCTGGGCACCTGCTGAACTTAAAATCGTACTCAAAAATCTTAATATTACCCATTTACTTAAAGACATTAGCATGAGTTCATATTATATACTTTGGACATATCATAAATCTCCTTTACACTGGGCTGCTTGTGGTTGTTCATTTGAACCTGTGAAACGGGTATTCTCTCTGTCTGAAATTAAGGTTGACTAAGTTTCCATGGGCCAAATGGAAAAGCTATTAGAGGACTTGAAGCTCTGCCATATCAGTTGATGTAAAAGAGGTAGGATATGTAATATATGTATATGCTGTTTTGGCTGGTTCCTTGTTTTTGCTGTTGCCCTAGTCACTGTCATAGCAAGCTTCTGACTATTTTGCACAAAAAACTGCAGTTAACTCCACCCTTATCATGTCTCTAAAATAAGCCTTTGTTGATGACAATAGGCTTGAAAGCACACTGACAGCTCCTCAGATATCATCTCTGAGGTTAGCATCTTTTCAACATATCACATTCTTTCACAACATTCATGTGGCAGGTGAACAAATGCCGTGGACAGCTGCCCAGGGAGAAAAAATTAAACTCTGCAAACAATCCCAGCCTCACCCTGTCTCCTCACACCACCCTTTTTTTCAACATGACATTATGTGGGAGCCAACTTTTTGACATGATGATACAATTCTCATGAAATACAAGGAAAGTCTGAGGGCAACACATTTTCCTAAGAACTTTTGTTCCATTACTCAACAGTATCTATTCAAACTTGCTAAATAAGGAAGCAATTAGTGTATTTTCCTAAGACTATATTTGCAATGCAAAATATTATTGAAATCTTGAAATAATTTTGCAGTTGATTAAAGTCTGTGCCACATACATACATATATATATGTATGACTAACAGAGACTAAAATTTTAATAATCTAGTAATAATATATTGAAATGTAAAACCAAAACATCTTATTCTTTCAATTCAATTAGGTTCCTCTTATGTGATGAGTTAACTATGATTTTTCATGTATGTAGAAATTTAACATCTCTGCAATACTACCAGTGATTTTTTTTGTTGATTTCTTTGCCTTATACTTGAATTACAGATAAGACAAATTAATGTGCTCTGGTATTTAATTTACTTGAATTCATATATTCCAACAAAATACATAATTGGAGATCAGCTGAATTATTGAGGAGTTTTAAGGATGGATGTTACGTTGTTTTTTTGAATTCTCTTGGTAATTTTGAAAACATTAAAATTGAAGCTTGGATATATATCATCTGCAGGTCAATTACATTTAAATAATTATTATCTATCAGTGACAATTTTATTAATCATTTTATTGTATTTCATTTTTTCCTCATCATCTATCTGTGAATCCTCTTTTAGTTTAGATGTCAGTACTGTTTTGCTAATAGGGAGCATGAACTAGAGCAATCATTGTTTATGCTCTTCCTGCTGTTGGCACATTTGAATTATTGGAAAATGATTTGATTTGTTTTAAATGCAGGTTCTTCTTCCATAAGCGTAGGTTTATACCAGCGGTCAAGTTATTTCTTAACTTCTGTAGGCTTGTAAAAATAGACAATGAAGAAAAATGGAAAGAAAAAAAAACAACCAACCAACCATCCAACCAAACAAACAAAAAAACCCCAAAAACAAACAAACAAACAAACAAAAAAACCCAAAAAACTACAACCTTTCTAAGTACATTTTTATTCCTCTCTTGTTTTAGGATATCAGTTGGGTACAAGTTTTTGCCAGTAAGTTAGGGAATGGTGCATTTGCACTATTTTAAATTGGATGAGACCTCTGCATTAAGCAAAATAGTTGGCAAGTCATTTAGGGAAAACACATGAGAACTCCATCAGAGAAACACCATTTTGGTCTCTAATACAGGAATTAGGACTGGAAAAGTCTGCCTGAGTCAGAAAACACAGTCTTTTGTTATTCCTGGAAATCATGTATCTCTAGTAAGCCTACAGCACTGTAAAATATTATCATTTAAATATTGTAAAATTTTACTGGAAGTTTAATTTTATTTTTACAATTCTAAACAAAAGTGTTTGATATATAACTGTAATTACAACCATGAAAGTTGCTACTGCCAGTTAAAAGAATTGCTCCAAATGGATAAAAGCGGTTCTAAGGATCATTACCAAGAGAGCAGTGCACTGAATTTCTGTGGATGCTCTGGAACCTGTATGTAAATATACACTGCTTGGTATTCCTGAAGGCACTGCAAAGTGTTACCCTTAGGTTCATGACTATGGACAAGCTTACCTTAGATAATTAAATTATTAGTCATTATACACTGATGTAAATCAAGTAACTGCTATGCAAGCCCCAGTAATGAAAATTGCCTGGTATTCAATATTTTTGGTCACTGATTTACAAACATGACATATTCATACCACTGAGAAAGAGAGTGTGAAAATTGTCAATCACTCTGGAAGGGACTCAGAAATTCCATTTTTCAGCCAGTTACAAATACTACCCAAAAAAAGATTTGTAGCTAGGGTCATTAGAAGCAATTCCCATACCCTTCAGACTGACATATTTCCAAATTTCTAATAAAGCAGGAAAATATTCCTAAGAGAAGATGTATGAATTGGAAACTTAAGAAAGATACTGCTGTGCTGTGATTAGAGTAAACATTAAGATCTGAATGTTTTCCAGGAACTGGAGGTTGCAGTTGTAGGCAAACCCCTGCTAAAAGTGAGGTTAGGAGTCTGTAAATTGACAAGGCCATTTATCTTGGTTGCTGTAAAATTACTTTTGTTTTGCCCAAAAGAAAAGTGTTTCTATGCATTTATTCTTAATTAAAATACCTGAAGGAAAAAATCAAGGGTTTGTATTTACTGATTAATTTGTAGAAGATACAGATTACATTGGATTTTTCTGGATTTTTCTTCTCCTTTATCTGTTTATTTGATAAGGTTATTTACACTACAAATACAGACACTCTGGGATTTTGTTCCTGACTGACTTTGAATAACTATGAAGGTTTGCATTGTTCTCTTCCAAAATAAATATGATGATATGAACATTTTGTAGCAGTACATTGTTATCACAGTCATTGGTAAACAAAATGGTTCTTACAAAAAAATTGCCGAACTGTAATACTTTGTTGACACATAAACTTAATCTGTCATGTTTTCAGGTTTTATGGAAATGCCTCCTGTTTGACCTTTCAGTAGTACAAATGTACTTTTGTTTATACATGAGTTCTTAGGAGTGTCAGTCTTTTAAGAGTTCTGGTGTGATAATATATCATAGAATCATAGAATGGTAGAGGATGGAAAAGAACTCTGGAGATCATGTCCCCCCTGCCAGTGCAGGATCTGTGGCCTGGGGCAGGCCACACAGGAACAGGTGGGGTTTGAAAGTCTCTGGAGAAGGAGACTCCGCAACTTCTCTGGGCAGCCTGTTCCAGTGCTCTGTCACTCTCACAGTAAAGAAGTTTTTCCTCATGTTGAGGTGGAACTTTCTGTGTTCCAGTTTGTGACCATTGCCCCTCATCCTATCACAGGGCACTACTGAAAAGAGACTGGCCCCTTCTACTTGACACCCACCCATCAGATATTTGTAAACATCAGTAAGATCCCCTCTCAGTCTTCTGTTTTCCAGGCTAAACAGCCCCAGGTCTCTCAGCCTTTCCTCATGAGAGAGATGTTCCAGTCCCTTCATCATCTTTGTAGCTCTCCGTTGGACTCTCTCTAGTATTTCCCTGTCTCGCTTGAACTGGGGAGGCCAGTACTGAACACAATACTCCAGATCTGTTCTCACTAGTGCAGAGTAGAGGGGGAGGAGAACCTCTCAAGACCTGCTGTCCACCCACTTCTTATAACGG
>JANIJG010011528.1:0-61156 GCA_024611175.1 Megaceryle torquata | reverse complement strand
TTCTGTTTTCCAGGCTAAACAGCCCCAGGTCTCTCAGCCTTTCCTCATGACACAGATGTTCCAGTCCCTTCATCATCTTTGTAGCTCTCCGTTGGACTCTCTCTAGTATTTCCCTGTCTCTCTTGAACTGGGGAGACCAGTACTGAACACAATACTCCAGATCTGTTCTCACTAGTGCAGGGTAGAGGGGGAGGAGAACCTCTCAAGACCTGCTGTCCACACACTTCTTATAACTGATCACAACCCTCTGAGCTCTATTGGTCAGCTAGTTCTCAATCCACCTCACTGTCTGCTCTTCTAACCCACACTTCCTGAGCTTACCCATGAGGATGTTCTGAGAGACAGTGGCAAAAGTTTTGCTGAAGTCAAGGTAGGCAACACCTGATGCTCTCCCTACATCTACCCAGTCAGTCACACAATCATAGAAGGCTATAACATTAGTCAGACATGGATTTCCTTTAGTAAATCCATGGAGGCTACTCTTGACAACCTTCTTTTCTTTCATGTGCTTAGAGATGATCTCTAGAATGAGTTGCTCCATCACTTTCCAGGGATGCAGGTGAGGCAGACTAGTCTGTAAGTTCCAGGGTTTTCCTTCTTGCCCTTTTTGAAGACTGGAGTGACACTGGTTTTCTTCCAGTCCTCAGGAATCTCTCCCCTTCTCCATGATCTTTCAGAAATGATGGAGAGTGGTAGTGCAACAACATCATCCATCTCCCTCAGCATTTGTGGGTGAAGCCCATCAGGGCCCATGGATTTGTGCGTGTTCAGTTTACCCAAGTGATTTCTAACCTGATCCTCATTGACCAGTGGTGAGTCTCCAGGCTTTCTCTCTTATTTCCAGGGCCTGGGATTCCTGAGGGCTATTCTTAGCAGTGAAGACTGAAGCAAAGAAGGCACTCCCATCTTCTCTGCATTTTCTGTCACCAGGTATCCCACCTCATTCAGCAGTGGGCTCACATTTTCCCTAGTCTTCCTTTTACCATTGATGTATTTGAAGAAGCCCTTATTGTTCTCTTTTACTTCCTTTGCCAGTGTTAATTTCAACAGGGCCTTTGCATTCCTTGTTTCATCCCTACATATCCTGACAGTGTTCCTATAATTCTCCCAAGGAACCAGTCCCTTTTTCTACATGCTTTGAACTTCTTTCTTCCACTTGAGTTTTTTCAGCAGCTCCTTGCTCATCCCTGCTGGTCACCTGGCTCCCCTACTTGATATTTTACTCAAAGGAACGCACACTATAATCTGTGATCTCTATTTTTTCCTTGGTTTAAAAATATGGAATTAAATACAAAAACCAGGGCATTTCTGAATAACCAAGCCACAGAACAGTCATGAGATACTGGTGGTATATGGGTGCTGACCTGCCTATGACCAGTTAATAAGTTTTAGCATTTTTCCATCTGTTGTTTCTCCAGTATCTCTGAGGCATCTTTTCATACTTGTTTTCTGCATTTTCCCTCTTCTGTATTCCCATGTCCTTCAGTTATTTGTGTCAGAAACTTGCCTATGATGAAAACACTAGTGTTTCACAACATCTAGATACACAGTATGGGTGGGAATTGAGTTAAAATATGTGTATTTTAAAAGGAACATCCTTTACAAGTGTTAGCATGAATTCTTATTGTCACACCCTCAGAACAAAGAAGGTCATATAAGATCTGTCTGTAGTAGTAGATTTATTATGGCAATTCTTTTCCAGATTCATCTTAGATTATCTAACATATGCATCATTTTTCTCAGTGGTGTTTTTGGACACGGGCATAAAATAAAGTCATAGATTGAATGGAAAATATAAGAATATAATCAAACTTCAATTAAAAAATTAAGTCAGACTTCTGTGAGGCTTTTCTAATAGATTATTTTATTTCTGTGCTTCAGTGAAGACTAAAAGAGCTAACAGAAAATGTGGAAGCAAAGTTTTCCATTACTTCCAACCCAAAGCATAGGGTATTTAAATCGAATGAAAAATTTTGCTCGTTTTAATATTTCAGTCTAATTTCTCAATACTGAATCTATCACACAGACTTTGGATAAGCTTAAAAGGGACTGTTACCTAGCCACAGAGCCCACTGAGGCCTAATTACCCTTCAGGTCATAAACTGACCTGGATCCACAAAACACTGTGACTTTTGCTGCAGCAATGCTTGAAACTGAAACACAGATTCAAAATATTACACAAGCTGACATTTTAACATATGCTTAGATATATTTGTGGCCAACACCATCCAAAAATATATGTTTTATACCATTGCAGCTATAAAGAGTTGCAAAAATGAGCACATAAGTATTTTTGCTCTGATCCTAAATTGTCCCACATAGAAAAAGAAATGAGACTTTTTTAATAATTAGAAAGAATGCAATGAATGAATAATGTTCCTTCTTTGTGCCCATTCTCCTCCCTTCTAATTATATTTCCATTTACAGAGGAAATTTGCCAAAAAAAAATCAAGAAAAGAATTGGATTTACCACTGAATCTACAGTAATTATTAGTTTGGTTTTTGTTTGTTTTTTTTTTAAAGATTAAGCATGTATATAGAGAAAGTCAAAGTAACAAAGCACAATATTGACCTTGTCTTATAGTGATTCACAGGATTTAGAATTCAAATCATTGAGGAGATTGAAAAGAAACCTGGTGGCAAGACTAAGTCATAAAAACAACTTTGATGATGGGCAAAAGAGAGGAAAGGCAAATTATTTTAATTGCTGGTGATATCAAGAGTTATTTGGACCTTTTCTAATTTTGAAACTAAAAATACCATTAATCAAATATTTTCTTCCTCTTGATAACAGATAGAGTTTGGAAGGAGACAGTGAAAGAAGGTTGAAAAGAATGTGCAGAAAGTGTTAAAGAGGAAACTATGTGGTTTAAATACTTTTATGCAGAGAAAGTACAGTTTACTAACTGTCAAAGCTTTCAAATCAAAGGGAAAAATATTATGTTTCACATATATGCAATCTGGAAACAGGCTACAATTTTCTAATAAAGTTAAATAGCAAATGGAATGACTTAAAGCGAGACAGTGAGTTCTCCAGCTGCTGCTGCTTTCAGACAAAGGCCTTCTCCCGTGGGAGATATGATTTAGTGACACAAAAGATATCATACTTCCAGGTTCCAAAGGACATACAAGGAAAAGAAGTTAACTGATCATGAGAAAGACTCCCTTATGGTATCTGCCAGCTTGTTGCCTGAAGATCTGACTCATTCAGAGGAACTTTAGATCATTATCAAAAAAGTTGGGGCCTTAGTGAAATTAAACTGGAACTCTAAGTCATTTGAGGCACACCCATCTCCATTGGAAACTTTTGGAAGAGTCTCATTTAACTCTAATAATAGGGGAAAGTCATCATTACTTCCATTAAAAAAAAATATTTGAAAACTCAAAACAAGAAGCCATGCAAATAATAATTTCACGCTTTGGTAAAAAAAACCAAAAACAAACAAACAAACAAACCCCAAAATCCTAAACAAACCAAAACCAACCAACCAACCAAAACCAAACAAAAACCCCCCGCTCTCATCTCAAGAATTTTAGAAGTTCATATCTAGGCTTCTTAGTGTTACTGATGTCTGACTGCTACTATGTCTTCACAAACACTGGTCAAGACACCTATGTTCCTTTTATGTGCCTTCTCAGTTGGCTGAACAACATGCAAATGTGATTTGAAGGGTGGTTGTTTCATTAAGCACTGTGCTATGTGCAACTACAAGCCCTGCTGAAAACACAGTACCACACTAATAAACCTGCACAGCTTTCAGATTAGGGCTGACTTGGTGTCATTTTGTTCTCCTAGAAGGTCTGAGGCTGTATAGCATCTTCAAATGCAATGGTGAGATTTGTGCAAGTGAACTCCTTTTATTGGGAAAATTCTAATAAAAAAAAATCTTTTGGTGTTACGGCAGTAAATGCCGTAGCATACAGAAGATCTGATCAGTAGGAAAATATTTACATCAGGAATGACACAGAGCATTTTTAAAAGGATGCCTAGTCTACAGACATGCACACATGCATATGCATATGCACATACTCACAAATACTGTAGTAAAGTACAACTTTTTTTTTTCTCTAATTATAAAGAAAATTATGAATGTAACGACTATTAAAGTGAATGTTAGGAAAAAGCACAAAATTTAAGCATAAAGACTTAGACCTTGTTCCTTTCATGAACTCAGGCTCCAGTCCACTTAAGCACTTAAGCATATGTACAACATTATATATGTGAGACATTAACAGTTATTGCTTAAAGTTATGTGTGTACTTAAGCGCTTAACTGGATTTGAGCCTTAATGCAATTTAGCTTTAACATGTATTTTGTTTGCTATTTAAGTACTTTTATATTTCCATTTAAAGCAGTACTAAATAATAATTTTAGTATTTTTGCATTTATTATACAAGGTATAATTACAGATATTGTTTCCTGTATACCTATTTAGAAACAGATGTAATTTTGGAGCTTTTCTGTGGGTGCACAACTATCCCAGGACAGTATCTGAAAAATAATTCAGATCATTCACTTCATATTCTCTGCTCAAACTACTGCTCTGTGATGCTTCTCATTCCTGTGAAACATTTACAGAGGTTCAAACCTTCATCTCAGATTTGGCAAGCTAAATTGAATCTGTAGCCATGTTAAGGTCTGAAAATTCTTGATCAACTATTAAAAAACTATTTCCACTTCTGCTTTTCTTGGTTTTAAGTTGGAACTAGAAGTGGAACTCCTGAAATAACAGGAGAGCAAGTGCCAAATTCTATATGAATATCAGTTTTTCAGACAGGATGCAATTCCTGTTCTGATTTGTCAACAGTTCTAAATAATACTTGTTGACAGATAGTAAAAGCTTGACACAATCTGAGGAGGATGTGCAGGTGGGCAAAGGAGAGTTTTAGGGCATTTTACCAGGGCTGTGCTGAATCACACTGGTGACTCAGTGCAGTGGGGAGGGCTGTGAAATGTGATGGTGTTATGCCCCAAGCATTATTACTGAAGCCTTCAGGATAGCAGCCACTTGCTCCACCTGAGGATTCACTTGATCTGAAATGATCTTTGTATAGCTGGAATCAGTGCTTTACAGCATTTATTCACCAATGTGCCACAGGTTTAACTTAAGCATGATTCACATGATATCTGTAAGTCTATAGATTGTGCATGCTTTATACTGCACTTGTTCAATTTAAACATTTACAGCATTAAGTCCATCTCTAGAAGTGGTTGATAAGAATCTTTATATTTCCAAAATATCCAGGGAAAATGCAAATAAAGTACTATAGCATTTAAGAAAGAGAGGGGAACAATCCTGTCAACCCAGTCTCTGGAGAGGTTACAGGGTTGGCTATCTGTGCAAGCAGCAGAAATAAACTTTTAAATCAATTTTGTAAAGGAAATGTTTGAAATGGCTTTTACTCACCATCTTTTAGGTATCCAAAAATCTAATCTTAGGAGGGATAAAATGCTTGTGAGAGGGAACACAAGTGATGCTGCCCTTTGGACCTGTCCTCAACAAGGGTAGATTAGTTGGGACACTAAGAGTGGAACCATCATGCACACATGAAATTACTCTCACTGTAAATTTTTCCACCTTGTTCTGCAGCATGTATGAACCTTACTTTCTCTCACATATAATATATAGCAAGATGGTGACCATAGAAGAGCCCCTATACATGCAGTGCTGTATGGGGGCCTTAGCCAGGGCTGACAACCCTTTCCTTGGGAGCTGATTAACAATCTCTTGCCCTTGGCCTTCCTGGGCAAAAACTGTGATCTTTATCCTGCCTGTCCACATGCCCTGCTGATCCCAACTATGACCCAGTACTAACTTCCCAGTTTGTTCTCAGACATCATCACAAACCACCTGATTCATCACTGTGAAATTACCTGGTGATTTGGGTTTTAGCCTGTTGTTTGATGCCATACACAATTTTCCTCTAGGCAAAGGAAAATGAAAAAAGAAAAGATACGTCCTGGAAAGGCTGAGCTGAAGGAGCTATGGCTGTTGAAACCAAAGTCAGTTCCCAAACCACTTGTTTTAAGCAGCTTAAGACAAGCTAATCTGCCCTGCTGTTTAAGCTGTGCTTTCCGTCACTTGTTCTGACACTTCTTCTGGGAGCTACAGTTTTCATCTCTAATATGTCTTCACTGTGAGAGTGACAGAGCACTGGAACAGGCTGCCCAGGGAGGTTGTGGAGTCTCCTCTAGAGACTTTCAAGACCTGCCTGGATCTGTTCTGTTGTGACCTGCCTTAGATGTCCCTGAGCTGGCAGGGGGCTTGGACTCGATGATCTCCAGAGGTCCCTCCAACCCCTATGTCAGGAAGCTCTTATCTGCTTATTCCAGAAACATCTCTTTCTGCTCAGTCTTAAATCTAGAAACTTCTTAGGGAGGGGAATATGGGGCATTAGGGAAAGAGAGGGCAACATCTACCATCTTTTTACCACACACTCCTTGGGTTCCCCTCCCTCTCTCTTTTTTTGGTGATAGACAAAAGACAGTGCATCTGTGTGAAGATGATGTTTGTGTTGCTTACCACTTCTGAAATGTGTTTATCTATCAAGATTATAGGGCTTTGCCCACCTGCACAACCTCCTCAGGTTGTAAAGAGAAAAGGAAAGAAAAGGTCTAAAGGATACACTGCAATTCCCAGGCCAACCTGCTCCAAGCATCTGGAAATTCAGTAAGAGCAGATTTTCTTGTGGTATTTCTTCAGCTCAGGTTGGAGTGCTGTCTGGAAATGGGAAAGTAATAAAGCTTATGCAAACATTCCAGCAATACAAAGAGACATTTGGTTCAACAGTGGTAATGAAAGGGGCATGTATATGGGCTTTTATTTTATTCAGTTTGGCTTGCCCTTTTTTACCAATTGAGTGTCAATTGACATATGCTTATTTGCCTAGTAAGAGTTAAATAGAAATCACCTAATCTTTTTCATAGTAACTGCTCTTTAAACAGCAGTAGATAATAGTGACTTATATGTAGTATTAGTTAGATACATCTGAGCCAGTGACTTAGACATGTAAAATACTCGGTCCGTTTACCAGGACAGTGAGCCATTTAGTCTGTTAAATCTCCACACTAGTCTTTTCCTGACTTGAGAGATCATTTATAGTTATTTGTTTGCTCAATACAAATAATATAAATATTCATTTGGACATTTATTGCAGAAGATCTAGCACTGGCATATTGTACTTAAGTTTACCATATGTGCCAAGAAGTCTGGCAATTGTTTTTGGTATGAATGGTGCACCTCAGTATGATATATCATGTCAAAAGCAAGTAGGGAATCTTTCCTGATAGGAAAACACGCAAACATGCTTTTCTTCTAAGTGGCATCCTGTGTAATGGGCCAGTGGGCAACATTTTAGTGAAGACTGCCTTGGAGTCTTCAGAAGAACTTGTTGTTCTTCAGAAAGAGTTTCTCTCCTGCACAAACCTAATTAATTAAAACTTAAGGTCCTTTTTTGGTGTGTGTGGTTTATTGTCTGTATTCAAGGTGTGATATTTATTGGCTTTGACATCTGTGTTATTTCAAATCTTGGAACACACTACATTCTCATCATTAAAATATTTCAAAACCATGGTTATAAATCAAAGTAAATGACAGTTCACAAATAGGTACAGATGAAATAGGTGTGTTTTTCTATCCTGGGCATAGCCCATCATTATTTCCTTTCCACTATATCTGGCCAACTTGCTAATTTAATTACTTTCTTTTTCTTCTTTCTCCAAAGAGTGAAATCTATCAAAAGAACAAGGTTCGTCAAAGAATCCAAATCCTCCAAAGAATCCAAATCCTCCAAAGCTAACAGAACTGTGTTTCTCTTACAATGGAAAAGGGACAGTTTAGCTACAGAGCTCATGGTAGAATTGTGGGGGCTAAAGCAGAGGCTTAAATGCTGACCTGAACCTACACACAGTTGCTGTTACAGAAGTTAGCCTAATGTGTCTCCTCTCTTCCCCCCCAGACAGAGTTAATACTGATCTGTTTTAATACTTAACATGTAAAAAGGCACATAAAAACATATAATTTCTTGAAAACACTGATAATGTGTATTTTAAAAATCTGTTTAGAGATGAGTGAGTGTAATTTCATCCTACCTTATATACAATGAATTCATTTTATGTATAGATTTATCTAATGGCTAAAGGAAAAATAAAAGCATAAATACAAAACACTTAAAGCTGCATATATTAGTTAGTCATACTCCCACTTCTGAGGTTGAAATATATATATAAATATATATATATTCAGTGTTGTTTCATTTATTACTCTTTTGCCTCTACAGAAATGGTTCTCCTCTAAAACTGCTCCACAGAGAAATGCATCCCACTGTCATAATTTGTCTGTCTCTATTCAGACATGAGAGAAAGACCACCATTCTCGTGAGATTTCTTCTCAGTTTCCAGACTGGAGAGGCTCAAGGACATTTTTCTTCAAATCTTCTTATAAAACTTAGTGTAATACTGTATTGTTTATTATCATCTCTCAGGAGGCAGCTAGTATTAGTTTTAACAAAGGAATGTGGAAAATCAGTTTTCCAGATTATTTTAAAATTGCCTCTTCAATAACATATCCCCTGAAATATCTCTGTTCCCAGTTTTCTTAAATGTCTGGATGTTTCAGAAAGTGCTTAGGACTGAATTATAACTTCTGAATGGTGTGTAAGTAGTTTTTTGGAACTGCTATACTGAAATGTGTTTTTGGGGGAAGTAGCATTCACAATAAGGGAGAAGGGGCACACCTCGTGATAACTGTTACCTACAGAAGTCTTATGAATGCCCACAAGAAGACATGTTTTGCAAGTTTAGATGTAGGATAGTATCTAGTCTGCACAGGATTACAGATGTATCACAAGCCCTGAGGCTCATTTGCCAAGTGAAACCATGCTAACAAGACTTTGCTACCCTCTTAGCTTCTCTTTTCTGTCATACACCTCCAATTAATGGTGGAAAAGACAAGGTTAGTCCATCAAGGTCTGAACAAACAGTTTAACAAAATGATTGTGGCTTCCTCATGCTTTGGAGCAGTTTTTAATTCCACATCCATCTGCCAGTCTTTAGAGTTTTCCTCAAAACTTTTGTCTAATCCAGTTTGAAATAGATAAGGCATCTGTACAATAATATGCATAAGACAGACATACATTGCTTCAGATAAACCAAAATCCTTTCAACCTTCATCACTGATGCACCATGTACTAGAAGAGTGTGCCTGGAAGCTGCTGGAAAACATACTTTTCTTAAAAGGACCCAGAATCCTGTCGCCTGAAACTCACTGAAGAAAATTTCTGACTTCTTGCCTTTAGGAACCTCTGTGTGATGTTGGAGCAAGAAGCTGCAAACAGTAGCTGCCAACCTGGCTGAGATTCCCTAAGCAATCTCCTGAGAAGAGTACTCTGACAGGTCACATCCTCCGTCTGGCACCACCATTCCCTGTTTTCATTAAGGTTTTCTTTTCCATTTTTTTCTTTGTTCTTCTTTCTTGAGCCAAAAGAAACAAGAGGGCAGTAAAGCACAATTTTAGCTGAATATGAATTTTATCATTTTACCACTGCATTACACCACTTACCAAGTATTTAGGTTCTGTTCTGCTAGGAAAAAACACATGTCAGGATTTAAAGGAAGGCTGTGCTAAGCTTTAGCACACAGACTATAATGTGTACATGTGAATTATTATTCCTTCAGTCTAAGCAAATCCATATGGTATTGTGACTTCATAGTCTTCACCAGTTCCTTGTACAGCTCTCAGTGGAAAACATCATCTCTTTTCAAATCTTTGTCCCTTTATCCAAACTAGACTGTTTAACAGCTCAAAAATAAATCTAAACCAAAATGTCAATGAAATGTTTGGGTCCTTCTTTCACATAGCAGAGAAATCAACATTTGAGACCAGCTACTTAAGTGGCAAAGATAAACAAAGAGATAAATCCAGGTCATAACGAGTCCTGGTTTAACGTGACCTTTTATTTAGTGTAACTTCACTGAGAACTATTTTTAATTCCTTGACATTTTCTTGAGAGTGGTCAGTCTCATGGCACCCAGACCTAAACGTTTATTTCCTCCTCTCTCTTACCGGGGAAGTAGCAGTGTCTTTCTCCCACACCAGAGTTCTTGGACTGCAGCTGTGCATGAGACCGGAAAGGTGTTTTCACTGAAATATTTATTTATAAGACTGATATGTTCAATCTACTCCACAGCAACCATTGTAATTAAAACCACAATGTATAGAGAAAGATGGTACAGAAAAAGCTATCTAATTACTGTCTGTTGCTGAAATGGGGTCCTCATCCTCTTCCTTGCTGACAGTTTGCTCCCATCAAAATCTTTGATCCGGCATGGGCGTTTGTTGGATCTTTTAGTTGTGAATTGTTTCCAGAAACCAAATTAGTATGAAGCTGGCCCTGAAAAATGAGGTATTATCCCTTTTGCCAGTTATATCCCAGAAACTGTGTCACTGTGGGATCAGACAAATCATTGCCTGAAGGAAGGGTGTGGAGGAAACACGAAGTGGTAAAGAGGAGGGAATGAGGCTTGCTTATTTGATGGCAGCTTGCTGTTAAATTAGCTAAATTATGCTGTGAAACTGTCCTCCCTCAGGGAGATTGAGCCTAAGTTCTAACCAGTCTCCGCAGGCTACCTGATGTAAAGAAACAGGTAGTTCCAGGGCATGCTTTGTCTTATCCCAAAGTATAGATCTAAAGTAGGGCTGATGGTTCATGCTCAAATGGTGTCTTTTGCTACCCATTCACTGTAAGGAGAGCAGAGGATGACTTCCCTCATTTATACCCCTCTGCATCGTCACTGTCCAAAGTCAGGTGAGTTAAGTCCCACCCATACTGTGTCAGACCATGATGAAGACTACAAAGAATCTCAGGAGACAGAAGTATTTTAATACAATTAACTCAATACCACTGAAAGCTAGTGGTACTTTGGAGATGGTTTTGTACTTGGTTCAAACACCTGAATTTGTCATGGAGAGACACTAGAGGACTGATGACACTGTCTGCTGGAGCAGTCTCAGCCATCTCCCTGCATGTTCCTTTGCCAGTGAAGAGGCAGGGTTAGTGATGAAGACTGGACTATCTCATACCATACTACCAGTTCCACTGCCTAACAGACTAACAGGAATGGAAGGATGGGAAATAAAGACTATGAAGAGGCAATTGACCCATAGCTCAGTTCAATCACTGCAAGTAAACTTCTCAGGAAGGGAAGAGCATTGAGAGGTGTAGCTTACAGGCAGAGGTTTTTTTCCAGCCATAGGGCAAAAAGTGCTGAATTCTGGCTTTTAGGAAACTTTTTCTCATCATTGTAGTGACAGTGGCAGAAATATTGTGGCTTCTTTCCTCCTGTCAGAAGAAAGGGAAATTACTACTTTAGAGCAGGCAGATGGTGTTGGTTCTGAATTAGTCTGATGGTTACCTGGTTATGACTATGTCTAAGGAATCAGATGGAAACTTCAGAAGAAAAAAGATTCCACGATGTTTTCTAAATCACTAAACAATGTTGGGAGACATTCATAGCTCACAGTTTACTGTCTAAAAGAAAATATAGAATTTTATAGCCTTCCAACACTTGCCCAGACCATTTGGAGAAACAGGGCAGTTGGAGAAATTGAAGGGCAAGGCAAGGCAAGACAATGCAGAATTTTATAGAACAAATAGCAGTACAAACTGAGCAAATCTGATACCATTTTTTGAGAATGCTTTTGAGAAAGAACAGCTGCAATTCCCATGCTTCACTAAGACAAATCCTTAAAAATACAGGGTCAGACTATAGCCCAAACTGTTGACACACTCAGTTGCAAGGTGTTCGGCTGTCCTCTCTAAATTTAACCAGAAATTTCGATCTGGAGCAGAGAAATTACTTCCTAAATAGAAAGCAAGGAGGGAATAATCTTCTCCCTATACACCCAGCTTCTGGCAATTAGCAATTTAGAGACTTCCTGAAACAGGCTGGATCTGAACTAACAGGTTTAATACTCCCCTTTGAGGCTAACCTTCACAAATTTGCCTAATCCCTTTCTTGATATTTTTGGCTTCTATAACATTCTGTGGCCAGAACTACCTCAGTTAGTTAAGAGCCATTTGAAGAGGTACTCTTGTTTCATTTAAATTTGATACCTAATCTTTTCTTTTAAGACAAACATTCCTCATTCAATTTCTCTGCAGTCTTCATGATTATTCTGCTTCAGTCATGTCTTTCCTATACCAAACAGTCATTCTAAATGTGAAATCTACAGAAGGCATTCATAACACAGGTTGTTCTTGGCACTTAACTGGAGTTTTCAAAGTTCTAATTGATTATTTTTTTCTCCTGCATTACTATGGAAGTACATGGAGCGTGAATTACTCAAGACACAGGCGCACTGGCAGGATAATAATTTTTGGTTTGTTCTCCTTTGTTTCCTATTAATTTATGTTTACCTTTTTGATCACTACTGAATGTGGGCATAATGTTTTCAGAGGACCATTGACATTGAGACTGCCCTCCTCGGGTTAAAAGGTCATATAGCACCCCATTTAGAAGTATTTTTCTCATGTGCGTCATACTGCATACTTAATGCTGGATTTCACTTGCTATTAAAAATGTAAATACTTGAGTCTGTTCCATTGGAGTGAGAACCCTAAAAGGACTGTTAAGTACACTTTCAACCACTAGAGCTCCTACTTTTGTAAAAGATATCCCAGGTACTAATTTTTATTTCCTTTTTTTTTTTTTCTTTTATTCTTTTCTCTTTTCCCTTCCCCTTCTCCTTCTCCTCCTTTGGGCAAATAGCTAACTGAAAGTACTGAGCTGCAAATTGCTGGAAATTAAGGTCAGAACTATGGATCTATACATAGATTTAGTCATTCTTCACTACGTATTATTTATTGGCCACAGTTGTGAAAACTGGGTTAGACCATTGTCTGACCCAAGCCAATAATTTTTGGACTATCATGCTCACCTACGCTTTTTATACTCTTTCAAGACTGGAAATGAAGAATCAGAAAATAATTGAAAATTAGAAGTCACCTGCTTAAATTCTGGGTACATTTTGTAAAGATATTTGAAATTTTACTTCAGTACATATGCCTTGGTTATCCCATGCAAATGATCATGAAAAGAAAAGAAAAGAAAAGAAAAGAAAAGAAAAGAAAAGAAAAGAAAAGAAAAGAAAAGAAAAGAAAAGAAAAGAGAAAAATTCTATTTGCACTTCAGTAACTCAATGTTTTGAAACATCTCAAAAATAGCTAACGAATCAGATCGTACAATAGTTTAGATACATTGCAATGGAGGTCTGCTGTTCATAGTGGAACAGCATAGAAAAAGAAAAAAAGCAACATAGATCTGTTTAAGGCTTCTTAGAGACCATGTTTGACTTGGAAGACATGTATGATTACTGCTATAGGCCATACAAGATGCTTAAGGGAGAAGTCAGGAACAGAAACTAGATACTCTGGGTTTAAGCTGTAGCTGCAAGTCTGTCCTTACACTAATAAGGAAATAATTTGGACCTGACACTTCAATTAATTCAATTTCTTTAGCATCTCAGAAATAATCCTATCACCAGTTCAGATTCTCTACTATAGTATACTCTGAAAAACAGACTTCCCTGAAAATATTGCATTCCTGAAGTGTTTCTGAACCAAGTCAGACTCAGAAAAGCAGTAATGTATACCAGCTGCATTGTCTTAATATCTAAAGGAGAACGCATAACAGGATTATGGCTGAAAAACTCCAGTGTCCTGGACAGGCTTATTTATCACAAATGAAATACAGCATCTGGAAAAAATGAATAAGCAAGGCTAATGAATATGCATGCTTTTTGCAAAGGGAAAATATGTTGTATCTAAGAAAGGGGTCATGTTTAAAAGGAGCACCTAAGGTTACCTGATTTGGAATTACAGAATATTGCAGAATAATTCAGGAGAAGGTTAACCTCAGTTATATTTTTAGTATGTCCCTAAGCTAGAAAGTATCCATTGAACATGAAAATCAAATAGAAGCTCAGGAAAAAAAGTATTCTTGAAGTTAAAGGAATTCTACCCCAGCACACTTGATCTGAAGCTCTGACCAGTAAAATTTGGACTTATATAAAATGTAATCTTCAAGGTTGTGTTACATGCACTACAGCTTCAAACTACCCTTTTCTTCCTTTGTTGAGATTCAGAGATGATTTCTGTTCTGCAGGCAAAATGCAGTAAGGAAAAATAAATTCCTATTTTGTCTATTAAAGGAGTAGAACAAAAATATGATATCCACAATAGCAAAACTGTGGGGTGTTTGTATTACTACAGGATCTTTGTTGTTGATCTTGTGTCTTGCCCTGCATGGTGTTCGTGGATCTGCACCCTTTCCTCTGCCTCATCTCCCCTTTTCCATTTCTGCCTGCCTGAAGCTTATCATAATAATTTATCCACTGTGGCAGGTGAAGGAGGAGGGACACTGCTGCCTTAGCACCCTCAATTCCATGTCTGAGAACCTACTTCACCATCTGGAGCAGAGCCACAAACTCTGTGGATCTGGTGGGAGCCGCAGTTGACACAAGGCAATAAGGTGCCATGAGGGAAGTCTCCCATAGCCAGGAGTGATGGAGAGACAAAGGACTAACTGCACACCCTTCACTGCACCTTCACAGAAGGAAAGGGCAGCCTCTAAGTGAAATCAAGTTGAGAGATGTTGATATGTGACTATCTACTGACAGAGAGAATGATGAATACTGGTTACAACTGCTTTCTTTCAGAAGTGTCCAAAAGGATAATTTCTTGGTAGCAGAATCACAGATGATTCAAGTGATCTGAATTCTTTACCTTGAAACGGTGAAGATTAATTACATTTAGATAGTTTTGCCTAAACCAGATTTTGTCAACTGGGTGATCATCTAATGGAGATTCTGATTTATATTCTTTTAGAATAAACAGTTCTGCTCAGGAGATGTAACAACACATCAAATCCTTGGAGGTGCTACTTCAGTCTTTAAAGTCTCAGCAGTCATAAAAAAGGAGGTAATGGAACATAAGAACATCTACAGCTATTAAAGGTATGGGAGATAACAGTAAATCAAGTAAAACAAGGTATTTTTCACAAATTCTAAAAGTGTTGACAGAGTATTTCCTCAATTTTTTAATACAAGTTTTCTCAAGCAAAACAGGACTGTGCACAGGATGGTGTCCACATTTGCAGTCTTCACAGACTTCTCAGACACTGTTATATTCATCTCAGAAATACACTAGCAAAACTGATGTTCAAATATTACCACCTATCCATTGTCCATATGATGCAGGGAAGAAGAGAGTCTTAAACCTACAAATTCCATTAGCAGTGATTCTTCATTTCAGCAGCACAAGTAAATCAGCAAGATACCAGCTTTAATCCTCAGCTTTGCAGAGCTTGTGTTTATGTTCTCAATCCTTAAATAGCAGGTAATTTCAAGAAGACTGAAGAATTTTTTTCTCAAAAATACAGGGAATATCATCTGACTTTGGTGATCATGCAGGTGGATTTTACTTTGTGAGCAGATACAAGTATATCTTTCTGCCACTCCATACCTTCTGCAGAACATAGAAGTAAAAACCAAGGTTTTAAGGCAGGCCAGGTGACCAATGAGTACAGTAAAATGACAGTCAACTGATAAATGTGTCTAAAGCCAAATATCTGCAAGGCAAGGGTTTTATAAAGGTGGCACTCTATCAGGCTGTGTTAGGAAATTCTTCAACTGCAGTTTTTGCTTGCAACTTGTGTGCAAAAAACCCTTGGGTGATTTTCATTCCATATATTTTTTCTGGACTCTTCTTGGTGACGTGTGTCATCAGCAACATAATACATTACCATGCAGCTCCTTTTCCTCATTGTTTATTTGCATGTTCAATGTAAAGGCTTAGGGCTTGGTTGGCCATTAGGCAAATGACAGATGCTCTTTATTAACCCCTTTCTCTTCCCCCTTGGGTAAAGAAAGGAAATAAAAGAGAGACACATGGATTAAAAAATAAAACTAAAACAACTTTAATGAGAAACAAACAAGCAAACCCATGAAATTTATACAAAACCGGTATAAAACCCAATCCCCCTGATGGCGATTAAGTCACTGTCACCACTAATGCTTTGGAGCAGGCACTGGGGAAGTCCCAGGCTGGACTCAGCAGCAGAAATCAACAGGATTCAGGAGATGGATTCTGGAACTGGATTCAGGAACACACAGCTTGGAATCAAAGACAGAATGGACTGAGTCCTTCTCAGGTGCTGACGGTTGAAGAAGACAGCTTGACCTTTATAATCCCTCAGGTTTACACTGAGTATGATGCAGAAGTAGTGGAATACCTTGTTGGTCAGTTTAAGACCACCTGTCCTGCCCACTCCTCTCCGCAGGTGTGGCCTCTTCATTACTGTACCCCCAAAATGGTACACAAGATTTAGCAGAGACCTTGGTCTCCATAGTAGCAAGTATAAGCAAGAGCCTTTCTGCATACTAATCCTTGGTAGTAACTGGAAACATCAAGTGTTATCACTGCTAGAAGAAGACACTGTCTACAGAAGTATGACATTAAATTCAGACAGTGCAGCTAGTTAGAAGAAACTGAGCTGCAAAGTAAAAATATGGAACAGAATTACTTCTGTTCTGGCTCAAACTAGGGCATTCAACAAAACAAGTCTCAATGATTCCCTATAACAATATATCTATAGAATGTCTCCACTGGGAAAACTAGAAAATGCTCTGTACCTTTGAATCTTTTTTTTTATTAACTATAAATTAAAAATCACATCTTTTCATACATTACAATAACTTTTTTTTCTTCCTTTCTGGTATGAATTGCAAGGACAAAGTAAGTTTTCCAGGTTAGAATGAGACTTTTTCTTCTTTTTTTCTTTTTTCTCATCCATTTGGAGAAGCATGTGAAATAAGCCCAAAGAAACTCAGTCAGGTCTTTGGGATTTATCTGCACACAGTTTGACTCAGGTTTTAAGACTTGTGAATGACCATGTTAAAAGTGGTTCTAAAATCCTAAGTGCATTGTTTGATGACTATTCAGAGCTCTCTAACAGACATAATTATCCTCCACAAAGCATGTTGACTCTTTTCCTTCAAGACTATATCTATGTATCTGTATATTAAGCCTTATTATAATTTGCATTTGCTACATTGGTATAGAAGTCAGCCTTCCTCCTCTGTTATCCTTTGAAACCCTGTATCACTTTCCATTCCTCCAATACAAAAGTATGCTAAAGTTGAATGTATTAATTCTTACTTACTTTCCCTTATTTCTCAAATTCTAATCTTCAAGAGCTATTACTGTTTACCTAACTGAGTTTTACCAAAGGCTCTTCCACTGACACTGTAAATTCAGGTAGTTCCTCATAGTCCCTTTTTTAAAGTGTTGGAATGTCTCTAAATTTCTTCACTGTAAGTAAGAACAATAACCCAGTTATTTTTCCTGAAATGGCCTTATCACCTGTGAATCTTCTTTTTACATCTCAGTCATTTACCAGTCATAATGACTCTGTGGCAATATCTCTTTCTTCTGTTTTAAGAAATATCATTACTGATTTTCTTTTATCCCTTTACTAAATTGTTTCTCAAACTCTTTTTTGGCCTGCACAATTTTATATTTAATTTGCAAGAAGTTTTGGTGTATTGTTGGTTTTGTTTAGTTTTGGTTTTAGATTTTTCATCTGGAGACAAGTTCAAAATTTTGTTTTTCTTTTTAAATTTTGTTTGTTTGTTTGTTTGTTTTAGTTCTTTTATTTCCTTTACTCTGAAGTTTAATTTTGCCAAAATTTCTTCATTGTATTACCACCTGTCTTGGTATTTATACTTGAACAATTATATAGAATTAGCTTTATAATTGGCATCCCTGTGATTCAGTGATAGAATTTACATTTGGGGTTTCCCAATAAGTTCCTCGTGTTCACATCTGGTACATGCTACTTCATTCAAGCAATGGGAATTGCTCCATTAATTCACTAGGTAGTTTCATGTCCTTAAGTAAAGCAAATGTATACTTATTCACAGAAAACAGCTTTTTTCCTGCAGGGCCGTATGACAAACTACCATTCATGCATGCTGTCATTGAAAAAGACTTAAGAATTCAGACAAGATGTGTGGAAAAAGTAATATACAATAAAAGACAGATCATGCGGCTGCAGGAATGATTGCCAAAGTCTATAGCTACTGTTAAGACTTCTTTAGTGACACATCTGTAGAATATAAAGCAAAAAAGCCTACATGGAAAAGCCACTTCTAGACCTTACTGTCTGAGACATTGGTGGGCAGTGTTTATTGCTATTCATGGAAAATCATTACTAATTGACAAGCCAAAAAACATACCAATTTCTGCCAGAAAAACTATTTTTTAAGCTGCTGATGTATTTCTTCCATTATTTTGCAGGAGAATGACAACCAATCTGAATAATTCCAAAGCCATTGCAATAAGCAGGAACTTTAAGATCTGTTTGAGGGGATCTATCTTCTGGGTTTTATATATATTTGTGTCTATGTGCTGAAGAGTTGCAGAGCTTTTTACTTTTTATCTAATTGCTACCTGACCAAACTAAATCACATTTACACTTATTATATATTTACACTTACTATATTTGGTTAGAACCTTATATCTGTTTTTTAAATCCTTAAGGAAACTGATCGTTCTTTTTGTTTTGAAATAGCTTGGAGCAACCTCTACTGGCTGCTTAGGTTTGAAATGGATCTTGACTGACACTACTAAAGCACTCTTTTACAATGTATTGGTTATCTGTACTGTCAAAAATACTGAATCTGCAGTGCCTTTATATTCAAAAAGTGAATTATAAGAAAAAACAACAAAACCGTTTGGGATTTTTCAAGAAGGATAGAATGGAGATCTATTTCGGATCATACACAAATTTAGGTAGTCTTCAAATATTCCATTGCAGGCTTTCACTGACCAGTTCAGAGACCAAGGATACCAATTAAAATAATTAAAATAATTCAATATGTTTCAGGGAACTTTGGATCTAGACTCAGATTTAGTGCTCAATATATAAATTTATTGAAAAGATTTTTTTTTCCTCCTATTTTATCAAACATCCAATGCTAATTTCTTTTTTAATATTTTTAAAAAATTGATAGAATATATAATTGTTCAGAGAACTCTATTTTAAAGCATGAAATTAAAAAAGATGTATAGGATAAAGCTGTTCTAACAGCAAATTTGCATAGCAAAATATTTAGATTTTATAATTCATTATACATTCACTCATGCAGTAAAGAATACCTTAGTCAGCAAAACTGTCCTACTAAAATAATGAGTATATATATAATGTATATATAATGTATATATATTATATATACACAGAAGGATATACAAAGTAGCCTGCAAATTATTGCAAAATGGCAAAAGGTCTATTTTCTGCTTTCTACTCCTTCCTTCATCTTCATATTCAAATTATTCCTGAATCAATTTAAGCCAACTGAGAAAGAGGTTTTAATACTGCTGTAGAAAAATAAGTTTGGGCACATAAATCTGCATTTAAAGGAAGATTTAAACCACTTCAGTTCTCATAATAAACTAATTTCATAGTCACCTACCTCCAGAAAAACTTCTTAGATAATATAGTACTTAGAGAGATTAAAGGAATTGGATTATTGTAAAATCACATCTCATCATTTTTCATATATCTGCAAAACAATTATCAGTTATAGCCAAGACTGGTACAGTATTATGACAGTATATATTGTTGAATCTCCTGTACAGTCAAATGTATCAGATAATTAAAACCAAAAGGAATTATTTTCTGTCAAACATTCAGGCCTCATTTTCCAAAACAGATCTTTGAAAGAACACACTTAATCAGATATAGCCTATGAGCCACTACTCATAGGTATACTGGGTATGTATGGTAGTGTCAGGAGCTGGTCATATAGTTCCTATTCTAAGACTAAGGTGAGATTAAATTAAAAAACATTAAGAAGAAAAATAAGACTTCTGTATCTCCTCAAAGTGTTTATAAATTGTTCTGCCTCTGAAAAGTATTAATTTGTAGTGGAACTCAATAGTACTGTCCATTTTTAATAATAAAAACGAGAAGCTCTTATCTAAGTCCTTGTCCACTGTTTACAAATGCAAAATTTAGTACCATTTATAAACATATTTTCTGAGTCGATTTAGATCAGATTTTAATAGCTGAACAAATTAAAATGCAATCCGGATAACTATCAGTGTCTTGCAACCTAATGCGTCCAAACAGAAGTCTTAGTCCCAACATTTCCATCTACAATATTTGAATGCAAAATCTGTGCTTGAATGTAAAGCTTGGAATTGTGGAAAGAAAGACCTCATGATACTCTTCAGAGCTAGTTGGTATCGCTTTTCAGAGCAGAGAATAAAATCTGTAATATGAATATTTGTACTGTAATAATCCCAGTCACATTACATTTATTCTTTTACTCAATCTGTGCTTCTTGGTATATCCAATAGAGTGTCATCATTAGATTTATTTCATTAGACAGAGTCTTACTGTCAAAGTAATTATAAGGATTAGAAACAGCAGAAGGGTGATGGTCTCAGAATAAGAGATATTGATTGCTTTTCCACATGGTTTATTAAATGAATGATGGATTATTCCAAAGGCATATAAATAAACTCAAAAATCAACACAAAATATGAATAAACTACAAACACATTGCTATAAGACAGATATTAAAAAAGCAATAAAATCTATGTTAGGATAATAGATGGATAAATTATTGTGATGTGTCTTTGTTTTTTCCATTGTTGACTGCTACTTTACAATCTAAACACAATCAAAGATAAATTTCTCAAAAATGTAAAGATTATCCTCCCTTGGTCCCTTGGCTGGTGAATACGTCAGTATCTTTCTCCGTGAACTTTAAGAAAAAAAAAAAAAAAAAAAAAGACTAAACAGAACAAACAAACAAAGAAAGCATCCCACAAAAAAAAAAAAAAAAAAAGCAAAGTACTTTATGTCAGAAAGATCATAGATACTGAGGTTTCATTCAATGTCTCACAGGAAATAAGGCATGCAGTACCAGGCATATAGGATCATGACTCTATCTTAAGTGTCAATGTTAATGCTGATTGAAAAAAAATAGATAAGTAGTATTTGAGGGAAGATCAATGTCAGTAAAAACAAGAGAACAGACCTTTGTGGTACCTCTTCTGATTCCAGTGTACTGTAGCCTTACATCTACCTTTATGAAAGGACTAGATGCAGATGTGTTGTTCTAAAACACCAGAGAGAAAAAAAAATTCTTTGGAAATACACATTTTTCCCCTTTCTACTTGTTTCTCAAGGAAGTAGAATGCCTAATCAAGTCAGAAGGAGATTAAAACAGAAAAAAACCCCAACCAACGAAACAAAAAACAAACAAAACAAAACAAAACCAAACTAAACCAGACCAAAACAAAACAAAACAAACTTGGAAAAAAGAGCTATTCTACTTCCATAGAGAAATTTTTAATACAAGTTGTCATCTTTTCCTTATTTCTTCCCTTCATGTCAAATTTCAAACATTTGGCCAAAAGTTAAAACTATTATTCTGAAAATTTAAATTCTGTGGGTTGTGATGAATTTATGAACCTAAATTGCTGCACAATGCTTTAGAACCAGGTCTTATACAGGGATAATTAAAAATACCATTTTTACAGTGAAGGAATCAAGCTACTGTTCAGTATTGAACAATCTGCGGAAAACTCCATTACGTCCTTAAGGTCTTCTGATGAAAATGACTCGTTGTGTATCTGGTTATTTGTCAGAGTCAAATTATCAGGAAAAGAACACGACATATGGCATCTGTAATAAGCATTAAGAACCTAAGAACAGTTACAAATAAACTGGAAACCCATATGGCCAACAGGTGTACATTCAGAGATACAAATAAAAAAAATGATCATGCAAGAGAAACATCTTCTATCCCAAAGACAGTGAATGATCAAAGACAGTGCTGCTCATCAGGAGGTCGAGAACACTCAATGATGAGAAACAAACTAATCAATATGTGCCAGAAGGATAATTAGATTACTAAAACTGGAAAGCAACATAGTGGCAAAGAAAAACATGAGCTTTTTGTATTGCCTGTGAAGTATTTCTGATAGGTACTAAGACTTGGTTAGCTTTTGCAATGTAGGACCTCATAGTTAAAGCTGCATCGCCCAGATCTTGAACAGAAAGAACAGGGACTGGGACGCCTCGGCACAGATGATGATTATCCTTGTGCTTTGAGCACTCTCTTCCATCACAAAATCATACACAAAATCATGGATTTAGCCAGATGGCTATACAGAAAACTGCATCAGTCACATCTGCAACACATGAAGGCTCAGGCCATCTTTCCAAGATACAATGGTATTCCAAACAGCAGATAATCAGACACAGCCACAATACTTGCCAAAGTGGAAGAACAACTGAGAAAGGTCAACACTGAACAGACATGAGCAAGAAAATTGACAGTGCAAAATTAAAAGCAAAGGAACAAATACACACACATAAAAAAAAAAAAAAAAAATCAAAATCTGAATCTGAATCTGAATCTGAATCAGAATCTGAATCGGAATCGGAATCGGAATCGGAATCGGAATCAGAATCTGAATCTGAATCTGAGGAACAGGTTTGATACATATTCAGAAGAATAGGAAAGTGAGACTGGACTCAAACTGAAAGGAAAGAGGCAGCAGCCACAGCCAATATGATTTAAGATCCAGTGATGGCAGATGGATATTAGCACAAAATGAACAAGAGATGCGTTGCTTCATTGAGGAAAGAAGAATGCTGAAATGAAAAGCCCATAATACAAAAGCCTTCTGATTATCACAGAAAGCCACAGAGGACTGTTAGAAAGCAAACAATAAAATCAGGTGCAAGAAATATGAAGACAGATGTAGTCAAACCTTGTGGCTGAATCTGAAGTTGCAGCTGCATTGGGAAACCTGGGACATGTTTAGCAGGTGACTGCAAACGTAGAAAAATGCTTGGAACAATAAACAGATGAACAAAAGGAAAAAAAAAACAACAAACCAAAACCAACCAACCAACCAAAAAAAACCAAACCAAACAAAAACAAAAACAAAAAAACCCAACAAAAAAAAATCAAAAAAAACCAAACAAACAAACAAAAAACCAACAAAAAGCCTACCAAACACACAAAAAAACCCCCAGGATAAATAGCTCTGAGATGACCTATCCCCATCAGAACAACAGATCACTTCAGAAAATGATCAAGATTGTATTAGTCCAACAATCCAGCAATAACATCACAGGTAAGTGATATGTCAAGTTATAAGTTTAATAAATAGTCAGAAGCATTCTATATCAGAGTTGCTAAAGGCACTTGCTTCCATCATCATCACATAGATGAAAAGAAGAGATTTTTCTCAATAAAATCTGGAGTAAAAAGAAAGGAAAGCCACTCTCCATCATAATTGAAAAGTCATGGAAATCAGTTGAAGTCCTCAGTGACTGGAAAAGGGAAATATCATGCCCATTTTTAAAAAGGGGAAAAAGGAGGACCTCAGGAAGTACCAACCAGTCAGCCTAAACACTGTGCCCAAAAATATCATGGAATATATCTTCCTAGAAGATATGTCAAAACATATGGAAAGTAGGAAGCTGATCAGAGACATCCAACATGGCTTTGGGCAAATCATGCCTAACTAATCAGGATGGAGAGACTGCAGCAGTGGACAAGGGAAGAGCTAAATATTTCATCTATATAGACTTCTGTAAGACCTTTAGCATAGTTTCCCACAACATTCTTTCCTCTAAATTGGTGAGGTATGGGTTTGATGCAGACTCTGTTAGATGAATAATGAATTGATCATGAATGACCATGGATGGCCATGTCCAAAGGGCTCAATGTCCAAGTGGAAACCAGTAATGAATGGTGTCCCTCAAGGGTCTGCACTGGGACCAGTACTATTTAATATCTTCATTAACAACATATACAGTGGGAATGTACCCTCAACTAGTTTGGAGATAATATCAAACTGAGAGGTGAGTTGATGTCCTAAAGGGAAGAGATGCCATTCTGACAGGCTTGAGGAGTAGGCCTATAAGAAACTCAGGAAGTTCAGCAAGGCCAAGTGAAAAGTCCTGTGGCTGGCTTAGGCTAATCCTCAGTAACATTACATCCTGGAGGATGAATAAATTGAGAGCAGCCCTGAGGAGAAGAACTTAGTGGTTGAAAAATTGTAAAGGCTCCAGACAATGTGAGATGCAGCCCGGAAAACAAATTTTATCCTGGGTTGTATGAAAAGAAGCAGAGCCAGGAGATAGAGGGAAGTGACTTCTTCACTTTATTCCACTCATGAAAGGTCACCTGGAGTGCTGTCTCCAGCTCTGGACTCACCAGCACAAAAGATGTGGACCTGTTACAGTAGGTCCTGAGGAGGACCATGAAAAATATCTGAATGCTTGAATACCTTTCCTATGAAGAAAGGCTAAGAGAGTTGGGGTTGTTCAGCCTGGAGAAGTGAAGGGCCTGGAAATACTTTATTGCAGCCTTTCAATATATTATGAGGGCTTATAAGGCCTGTGGTGACAGGATGAGGGGAAATGGTTTTAAACTGAATGAGGGTGTGTTTAGATTGAACAGAAGAATTTTTTTGTACTTTGGAAATAGTGGCACACTGGAAAAGATTGTCCAGAGAACTTCTGGATGTCCCATCATTGAAAAGGTTCAAGGTCAGGTTGGATGGGGCTTTGAGCAATCTATTCTAATGAGATATCCTGGTTCATGTCAGGAGTGTTCGACTGGATGATCTTTGACAGTCCTTTGAAAGCCAAACCATTCTTCGATTTTGTGAAACCTTATTCAATTCTGGAAGACAGAAAGGATGGAGTTCCATCAAGATATCCAGGAAGAACTCACTGACTGCAGTATGAATGTGCTGTAGGAGGAAAACATTGTAGTGTAAAAAAGAGTGGAAAGCTAAATGAATGCAAAGTTTAATAAGGAACTGAATTCAACTCCAACAAATCCTGTATAAAACATGTGCCCTTATGACCATCATGGATAAGAGAGTGCAAGTCACTTTCAATGACTGTGTAAAGGTATCTGGTCAACTAATCTGACTCACATTATGTTCAACATCACAAGTTCACTGTGAGCTAAACTAAGGTAATTTTCAGCATGGGGAGTAGGAAATAGTTAATGGAATATTCCGCTCATGTAAACTAGAAAGAAGCAGTCATTGAGTCTTTAATTATTCTCATCTCTTCTCTGGCATTGTCATACAGTGACTAATGGACATGCTCACATGTCATACAAACAGTGGGGTAAGATGTAGAGAGGAACTAATTTTTAGAATATCCTCCAATGTAATTAGAGTTTATTCAGAAAAAAAAGTGGGTGGCACAGAGATATGGAGCTTGATGTCTGACAAATTCAATTTTATTTAATTCTTCTACTTAAAGGTCAAAGTCTGAGAACAGTAATGTCTTACCTGTCAAGAAAAGTAATGATGAACAAGAAGAACTTCATCAAGGGAAATCATTCTATCTAGTAAGCCTTTGAAATCTAGATAGATGGACTTGAAAATGCTCAACTAGAAATGTGAAGTAAAAATCAGTATTTGCCAAAAGGACATGGTATGCTTCTAAATCATATGCTGCTGTGCATGCATCAATCAGAGAAAGGAAAATTAATTGAAGCTGTTACATTAGTAGCATTTCTGACAAAACCTCAATGAACATGGTGATGAAGGACAGCCTAAATTAACTGAGAGATAATGTTCTCAAGGGGACCTCTTCATCAGCGAAGGAAGACAGATCTTAGTAACCTCACTGAGCCACTCTGAATCTTGTCCTAAAGTTAGGCATGAATAGAACTTACATCCCATGATGTTTTCATAGAATCATAGAATGCCCTGAGTTGGAAGGGACCTCCAAAGTTCATCTAGTTCAACCCCTGTCATTAGGGACATCCTCAACTAGATCAGGTTGCTCAGAGCATCATTTTGTTCTTCTTGATCCAATACAGTACATTTGCATTTTAAAGATACCTAAGGCAAGCTTAAGTCTTGTGACATTTAATTATTTTTCATCAATTAGTAGCGTATGCTGATCATTATTCACATCTTTCTGAAGTGTTTGCCAAAATATCTGAAAAAATGAAATCAAATAATGAAGCTATAGCACATCTCTGTGAGCAGACCAAATTTCTGCACAGTTTGATGTTTTGCCATAAGTAAACACTTACGATCATTTATATTCCTCATTGAACACTGTTTTGCTATATAGTCTTGTCACTTGCTATGAATGCATCTTGGAAGGACAATATGAAACAAAATGATAAAGTGTCTTAAGTTGCGATTTAAGTGCAAGCTGAGAGGTGTCTTAGAGGACATAGGGTCGAAAATCTAAATGGAAACAACTTGGCAGGTATGTAAAAGTTGAGAAAATATTAAATTTGGGCTTGAAACAGATTCTTGACATCATTCTTCTCTGCACATCTAAAAATACCTCAGATGCAAAGAAAAGCATTTCCTGAGGCTGTTTCAGGGGGAAGAGGGGAGGTAGGGAAACCCCCCCCCACAAGATACTTTAATTAATTTTTTCAATGTCTATCCATCCACAAAAAAAGCCACAGCCCTAGACTAAGTGACAAGAAGTCCTTCTGTGTTTCTCTGTGATAGCATGGAAGCCTAAGAGTGAGATTCTCAATAGCCAGCACCCTGAGCTCTGAAGCTTTCTGAGTCCAGCTCTCAGTATCCATATCAAAATTCTGACCTCACACATGGATTTTCTTTGGCTTTGCTCAAAGTCATCATATGGAATTTGACATTTTTCCGTTCTTTTCCTCTCAACTTCTCTTTTTCTTCTACACTGTAAGATCCATTACAGTTCTTCATTAGCATGCTGTGAATTTTAATGTTTTAATATTTCACAAACTCCTTAAAATCAGGTTTGACTATAAATTCAGCCTCTTTCCTATCAGAGAGAGAAGGAATTTGGAGTCCAGAGTTCACAGAGAAAGAGATGTTACAATATCATTCAGATTTTTTCAGGTAGTTATCTCAGTATAGATTTCCTAATACCTTTCTCACTTCAAAGCTTTTCCCTCATTCATCTTCAGCAGCTCTGAAGTTCAGTCTCTCAAAATTCTGCTAAATACTAGGCAACAGAAACTTCTCTAGCTATTACATTTGCCTAGATGACTCTGAGCTAGTGCTCAGCCTGTAACCTTCTCCTTTTTCATTAAAACTTTCTTCTACAAAGGACTTCAGTTCGTATTTAATCATGAAGTTCACAAAGCTTTTGATCACTAGGGATTCTGAATTTCAGCATTAATAAAAAGAGAAAAATGTCATTTTTACTTACATGGTCTCCGGATACAGATCTGGTCGTAATTTCACTATCTGCAAAAGCATTCATATCAGTTCTGATTTTAAAATGTTCATGAACTCAGTTTGAACTGATTCTAGAAAGGTTCATGTATCTTTAATTAAAATCTAGCTCAGTGGTGATTTTGAAGCTGTGGGAACTGCCTTTCTCAGCCCTTAAGGACTCACTAAGGTTGCCCTAATTTGCTGTTAAATGTGTGTCTCTCTGTAACACTGTAAGACTGACTCTTGAAATTAAAGCCTGCCTCCTGAGATCATGGGCAGAGAGAACTGTAAAAGCCTGTAGTCTGATCTAGCTCCCTTAAAACAAAAGTCACTTACATGTTCCAGAGTCCCAAGACTTAAAAGCACAGGTCTTCTATAGGAACAATCTGAGCTCTTATAAAGGTTTTTATGATGAAAGTCTTAGGATTTACTAGGGATGAGATCTGGATTTGTTCCATAGTGGTTGTAGAAAAAAAAGAAAAAAAAATTCCACAGTCTCAGCTTTGTTATTCTTCCTCTATTTCTCTGGGTGCTGTTGAAAGACACAGCTATACCAACCCACTTGCTTACTTGTGAGCAAGCTGGTCCTGCCAAGTCTTCTCTGTCATCCATACCCCAGCCTCCCTTTACAGACACCCACACTTCTCTGGCCCTGCAGGAACCATTCCCACATTAGTAGAAAGGACAATATTTATTTTCCCATCTTACTCCCTGCAATGACTCACAGTGGGGTGAAAGGGTGCCAAGGACCAACAAGAGGCAAGTGGCCACAAGCTGTCACCAGGATGAGGAAGGTTAGGAGTGTCTTTTAGTTACAGCAAGTTGTGGGCTTGGCTCATGACATCAGTCAACAGTTCCTCTTGGTGTGGTAAAAACTCTCCTGCTGTTCCCTTCAGAATTCTGCTTGGAAAATGTCCTTCAGCAATCTACTTCTCTTATACCCACACTTTGAATCTCCTGGTTGGTCTAAAAATGAGGCAAAAAATTTTTGTTAAATTATGTTTTTATGATCATGTGCACATGCAAATTGATGAAGTTATAAGAGAGCAGGAACAGATAAACTCAGATTTTGTGTCACATGCAGTCTTGCAGTCTGCAGATAGAAACCAAATATGCCGTGTCCTCGAAAGGGTGAAGTCATTCCCACAATGTCTGCAGGACATTCCTACAATGCATTAGACTATTTCCTGAAAGTCCAATGTATTTTATGTCCTGGAAGAGTTCAGATTTCACCTGTACTAAGTCTTTGCTCATTTTCTTTGTGCAACTGCTTAGCAAGGGGGAAAGCATAACCTTCAAGGCTGAAAAAAGATTTGATTGCTTTTGTTCTGTGTGTCAAAGTAATGATATAACCCGTTATGAAAAGAACAACAACAAAAAAAAAACCAACCAAACAACCAAAACCAAACCAAAACAAAAACCAAACAAAAAACCAACCAAATGAAAAACAAAACCTAACCCAACAACAAACAACTGTGTGAAGTGGAATAAAAATTCAAGACTGAGTGGACATTATGAAAAGCCCTTAGTAGTTTTAGTGCTTACTTAATTTTTGTTGTAAAAGTTGTCCTTTTGTTATTTGGAAGGTATATTATGACAGAGTAACATATGAGAATATTTTTTGATTATCTGGGTAATGATGCATGCAGAGTAAAGAATAAAAAAAATGCTCAAATAAAAAATATCATAAATGCCAAAAATTCTGTGTTAGACAATTTTAGATACAAAATTTGTCTTGCAGAGTAGACTATCAGTCAATCATTCTAGTGGTCTTACAATAATGCCTTTTGTCATTTGACCACAATATTGTTTACAGTTCCAGACTTGTTTAAATAGACACTAAGATAATATTAATCTAACACATACATTTTGTCTTGGTGGGGGATTTTTGCTGGTTTGTTTTTTCAGGTTTGCAGTTGAGGTTTTTTTCTGATTTTCTTTTCTATAATCACAAGTGTATTGCAGAGTTTAAAGAGATCCATGAACACAAACTGAATATTTCCATATCCGTGAGGGAAACCGTTTTTTAGAAAGTTAATATTACTTGTTTTCAGAAGAAATAAGAAGCAGAAACTCACTACTAATTTTATTAATGAATCGGTTTAAATCAAGTATTATGTCTAAATTAAACTATTCATGAAACATCTGATACTGAATTCTCTATGACTGCTAACTATCTTAGAGACTTTTTTTCCTCAGACTTATGAAAGTCTATTCCCTACTTAATCCAAACATTTGAAATTATTCTTTTTGACTGAAAAAGACTTATTTTTCTTGGCAGTTTGAAGTGATATACGGTGGCCAAGTAACTTAAGTCTTGTTAGGTCTTTGGAAACTCCTCCTTCACCATTCCTAAGAAAAAGGAAAACTAACTCTTTTGCCTGTACTATGAGTTCAGAAAAGGGCACAAAAGGAAAGTATCTACTCTGAACTCTAAAGCCTCAGCAAAATAGTAAAGACTGATTTGTTTAATTTTTTCCCCATCATTAAATGTATAACTAATAAATGCTGGACCTGTGTTTTGGGGTTTTTTTTTGTAAAAAAGGTACTTTTTTTTTTTTTAACCCACAGACTAACACTGTATTTGTATAATGGACTTTGCAAATACCTTATACAAATGTATTTGTATAATGGACTCCCTCTGTCCAAAATCATGTCCTTTTATAGATGCAACTGTGAAACTGCAGTGTCAGACCACCTTAAATTGCTCATCAAGACCCCTGCTACTACTGCTGTTCAAACTAATACTTAAGTGTCCCCTATTTTTTTCCAGTTAAAATAAGACAGAACTGATGAAGTTATTTCAATACAGTGTCTTTGCCAGTTGGCTTATCTGGACTGAAGTAGAGCATGGAGTCATCCATGGTGCTTGACTGGCAGATTTGCAGGCATGGTGATATTGAGTGATGCTGTGCAGCTGACATTGGGCTAGCAACAATAATGTCTTCAGACAGCACAGCTAGAGCAGGAAGGGTGCACGTATCCAGTACATTTGTAGATAAGCTGAAATTAGGAATTTTGCAGCTATATATGTCCTTTTTATCTATCCTATGAAGTCTGAGGGACGACCATAATTTGGGCGACATATTTGAATAGGGGTCCATTGTCTTTGGCTGGATGAATAATAGTGGAAAAATGTTTTCTTAATGCTTGAATTTCTTGGTAAGTAACGTATCAGCCTCTCAGTCTGGGAGTTCAGGACAGAAGTACCCTGTGGTGAAGAAGGCTGCCTAAGGTTGTCTTGTAATTCACAAAGCTGTGGAGTTTTCGAACACTCAGTCTTTACTTGGCAAGCTAGCGTTATGTACCTGCTGATGGGGAAAACACTATCTTCACTGTGTCTGTGGAGATATTTAGTTTCTCTTCATAGGCTGAAAAGAAGTACCTTTCCTCAGACATTGGCAAAAAGGTTGAAAGAGGAAAGGAGACTACAGCAGACAGAAGTCCTGTTAAAGTGTTTCATCCACTTCACAGAAAAGAAGAAAGTGCAGTGGGGAGGACTTGATCTAAAGAGCTGGAGAGCAATCACACTAGTTCATGTGTCATTTTATGCCTTTTTTAATCTTAACTTAAGATGCTAGTTTTGCTTCTTGCTCTTAATGCCTAATCTGTTCACCTTAAATTTTTTTATTAGAGAAAGATGATAGTCAGCAGTCTTCAGTGTACAGATTTGGCAGTCACATCGCAAATCTGATCTCATTTTGGGACACATCAGTTGCAGTTTTGTTAAGTTTAATGGGATTGTTTTGGTTTTAACCCTAGAAGAACTGAAAAAAAAACCCCAAACAACCAAAAACTCAAAAAAAAATCAGGCCCTGGAGTTTAAGTAGAAATAAGAATTAAAAAAAAAAAGAAAAACAAACAACCAAAAGTTATTAACAACACTACTGTATTAACCTGAAAATATTCAATCGACCATAATAGATAAAATACAAACTGGCTGGTTTAAAATCAGCTTTTATATTATATTGGTGTATCATGGTGTAGTATGTCAGCTACTGAGGCTCAGTCCTGCTTTTTCAGCTCAGCCTATTTCAGAGGATTGTCTGTGATAACTTTTTGTTCTTCCAATTTGTAGTTTGTTTATACTGCTTATTTTTCTCAAGAGTTGACTTCATAACCTTGAAGGAATATGCATGTTTGGGTTTGTACACTAAAGAAAGGCTCACTGCAGACCTGCTGATGTCCGTGTAGGACCCGTTGAAGCCACTAACGTGGATTCCTGACACCCTCTGGTGGCTGCTCTAACTCATACCTACAGAAAAGACGAGAAATGAGAATTTGGACAGTTCAGAGTGTTTGACACATCTGGGAAACGTTTCAGAAAATTGTCCAGAGGCATTTCACAACGAAATTACGTTCCAATGATATGCTATATCTAGTTTTGATAATTTACTTTTATATCTCCTAAAATGCAAAATTAGAGTGCCATATCAAGATACATGCTGTGTTATTCTAGATAGGCATGAAGAGAGACATGGCATATGTCCTCATTTAATATCTTAAGCTGGTTGTGAAGTGTAGGAAAACATTATGAATTGTCAGGCAAAATATTTCAGTTGTCCAGTTATATTCATACTCCAGAATTTTATTCCAGACATTGGTGAGTTAATGGAGCAGGTACAAAAATTGTTCCTGGTTGAAAAATAGAGAGGATCTAGTTGAGCAACATTTTTTCATCTGTTTAGTCACTCCAAAGGCCTTGTTTGGTACTACAAGCTGTTCAGTGTCAGAGGACTCCTTTTGTATGTATTTCATAGCAGCACAAGAAAGTAGCATATGTTTCTAAGTGGCTTACAGCACAACCCATGTCTTTCTAGCTCCTGCTGTAGCTTGTTCTTTACATTCAATACATAGGTGAGGCAGCCCATAAATGGTCCTCATCTTGACCTTTCTTTCTTGGTAATTGCATACTAAAAAGTACTCATAAGAAGATGAGAACTTACTCCTAAATGCAGCAGCCGAGGAAAATTTTTACAATTAAAAACACCACCAGAGGGGGCTGTACATCTACCTGAAATCCCAAATGTAAACCACATGAGAAAACAATTTTCCAATGGCTAAATACTATGCAAAATTCTCGTGCAATTGTCGACAAAATAAATAGATTTGGATGAAAATTTATTTCAAAGTAAATGAAAATATGTTCAAAAACTAAGGCAAAATTACTTCTGATGTTAAAAAAAAGTAAATTAATTAATTTATTGATTTTTCATCTCTTTATCATTTAAGTCAGCCCAGCTTTTAAAAAGAAGTAGCTAAGTACATCTGATAAAAAAACATTTCTGATATAGTAGATGTTGTGATGACATCAGTCTGTGTTTGTCAGATTATGAAGTGAGAAGTTTGTATTAACTTCTTGGAAGCACTTGAGTTTTTGAATCCTTTTCCAGGTATGCCTTTGGTAGGTACACCACACTGAAACATAATGCAAGCTCAATTTCATGTGATCTCTGCTTAGATATCTGCTCCAGCTGGTCATAGTCACTAAGCCTTTTATGTTACTGTTTATAGCTTGTGTGCCATGTAACTTTTACAAGCCTATTGCTTATGAGGTGACTGAAAATAAGCTTACAACTCAAATCCATTCTTATGGATAGATTATCTGGGGTGCTATTACTCCTCATGCAGATAAATATTCATCAAATGAAATGTCTCAATAGTCTGTGGTGACTGTGTAATGAATTTCTAAAAGCAGAAATGCTTCATCTTCATGTTCTTTGGTTAGTACTTGAGAAGACTTCAGCAGTCAGTTTTCTGAGATTCCTATGATTTTGAAAGCATTGCCAATTTCCACTCGAGTTTATGACGATGGATACTCTTTCTGTGAAAAATAATCATTTTGGATCAATGTCATGGTTTGAATGCTGTAGTGTTTAAAAGCCAGGGACATGCTGTGACAAAAGAGAGATTCCTAAAGTGCTGGTTGGTTCCTTTGTTTCCTGTCACCTGGAATAAGGAGAGAGGATAATAACCATAAGGATATGCATTTGCCCGTCTCTGAATTGATCATGAGGTACTGGTAGAAAATAAATGTGTAGTCCTGGGATTCCTAATTTTTTACTTGGTATCAAGGACCTCAAAAAGATTTAGGAATTCTGAGGACACAGCCTATTGTAGTTAATAAATGGTGTCAGGGAGTCTCTTGGGCGATTTGATTATCTGTACTTGAACTACCAGAATAGTCTGTGTCTTGGCTCTGGGTCAAGGTAACAAGCAATTCCCAGACAGCTAGTGGTGCATATAGGCCATGGAACATTTCCAACAGCCATTTTCATGCCTGCAGCCTTTCTTGGAGATTAAAAACATTTAGCAGTATGGAGACAATCAGACTATGCCACTTGGCCACAGGACTACAGAAAGGGCCCTGGCTGTCTTGTTTATTAATACTGATACTGAAAAATGTATGTTGTGTTTTCTAGAGCTGCCTGAACTCACATTTCAGATGGCATCAATTTAAAAAAAGAAAATAAATTCACCCTTGAAAAGGCAAGGTTAAAATTTTGGTTAGCAAATTAGAAACAGTTAGAAAAATCAATGTAATAATGTATATACACTGTTAAGTTTGAGTCTGTAATTAAAAAGGAAGTTTTCTCTTTTGGCTGATATTGTGGCTTTCCCCATTCTCTAATCTTAGTTCATATTCATTTCTTGTCATGGTCTCTTAAGATTAAATTACTCTGCTTGCCTTTCACATCATTCCCAAGGCTGTTTCAGAACTTTACAATTCATATCAAATGAGAAATACTCATGTAAATGTAGCTTATATCAAAAGCAACATCCCTGGTGGTTTGCATTTTAGCCTTTCTTGAGATATTAAAGTAACACAGATGACAGACTTAGCAGTTACTGCTGTCATTTGCAATTCCAGAAAGCTGTGCTGGAGACTGAAGCAGCATAACCTACTCCCCAAAAAGCAGTTGTAAACTATGTCTTACAATCTCTGCAGAAATTGTCTCATTGCTGCAGCCTTCTCTTTCAACTCTTCTCATTGTCTAGGCTCAGGGTTGAAAATCTCAATTGATCCAGACTCACCTGCAGGTTGCTTGGATCCCCCAGGAGCTGGCAGTGTTAGCTGACAGCAAGTCAGCATATTGGAAGTGTCTTAACTTTCCTTGTACCAATGAAGCAGGCTAAACAGATGTCATCTTACATGTCTCTATTCTGTCTGTGATGAGAATATGAATCTTACTGTCAAAGTATTCCCCTCCACTAGTCTGAGTTTATACAGGCTTGTTTTCTTCTCTACTGATATGTTAAATTTTATAATCTCACGTTTTCTTTTTGCAGTAAGGTGAGTTAGAGGAGAAAGTTGAAAGTTGAATTTGCATACTGAAGACCTGATAGTAATACTAAATAGGCAGAAATAGCCTAGATATCCTGAAAGTAGCTTATCCAGATCTGTTGAATTCAGAAGACTATAAAGTTGGAATGACACATTCAAGGCTATTTATGCAATCGGGTACTCCAAGATATCATATCAAGGTCTGCTTGTGGGGACTGTAGTGTACCCTGGATGCTTGAACTAGTCTTGGTTATACTTATACATCATCTTCTGTCTTCAGAGACAGGTTCTGCATCACAGGGTAGTCACTGTGTTTTCATCAATAGAGGACAATAAAAGGATGTCCCCTTGTAGGGGGCATCCACATCAGTTGTAGATCTAATGAAACTGTTCTATTTTCTTTGGCAACTTTCAGCCTGAATTATGTAGTTGGTGTCTATATGTGAGTGCATTAGAATCATCTTCAAACACAGAGGTTAGTTCTGTTTTAGGGATTAAGATAGAAACTGTAGGTGCAGCTTCAAAAGAGAGGAATTTGGGGTTGTAGATTTCAGCATTAGCTTCTGCTAATGCTGAATCATTAAGTATTTTTTAAAATCTTTTTAATCTTTAAGGGTTTTTTTCTGCACACATGCATGTAATTTCTATTGACCACTTCTTAAGGTGAACTGTCTTGTTTGCTTTTCCTGCTGTTGAATTCTGTGTTGAGTTCCCAATTGAGGGAAGACATGAGATACATGATGAGCAGAAACCTTTCAGACTGCATCATCTGAGGGCCAGGTGTTAGTTAGGCCATGTGTAACAAGTCCCAGAACATCCTGCTTTAAGTCCTCCAGGATCTGCAGTGTACCAGGGACATGAGAGAAGGGATGCTTGCATCTAGCCACAGCCTAACGTAGGACATTATTGGGAAATGGTTGCTACTTTATCCAGAAGACAGCCTCTGGTGAGCTGTCAAAAGCATGGTGCACAGAATTTCACCCAGTGCAAATCAGTCCTGATAAATCTCCTACTCACTTCTCTTATACAGACAGTTAGACTTACATGGGTTATGGAGTAAAATCACTGCCAGAAAGACAATAGTCCCATCTATTTTTCATAAGAAAGAGGAGTCATAGGTTATACAGGCATCAGAGGGTCTCTGTCATTAAAGGAGCCAACATAGCTCAATCTTAAATCCAGAACTGATCAAATTTTTGGAACATAAAATTTAGCATCTTAAAATATATATGCAGTATATCCATGATTTGGTTTCAGTGCACACTCTCCAGTAAACATTAGCTTAAACCTCTGACCTTAAGCCCACAAGTTTTGTGTGTCTATGAGAACACATTATTAAAGGGACTGAAACTAGCATGGAACAAAGGTATCTTTGCTGCTTTGCATCAGCAAAAATACTACTACGGGCTGCCAACCCTCTCCCAAACTATTCTAGAGTTTAACGTAAAATCATCTAATGTTGAGGAAGCAAGACTGCAAAGTGGTCCTGAGAGCAGAGTTAGCAAGAACTGCTCCAGATTGAATCAGTGAACCTGCCTGAGGTGTGCATTGACCTGCAGCTCTTTCCTTTCACCACCCAAGTAAGATTCCCACTCAAAAGCCTGATATTTGCTGGATCAAGCTTCTAAACTGAGTAGTTCTTACAAGCCTTTGAGGTACCTCAGCAATTCTAGTGGCCTCTGAAGCATCCATATACTCATAAGCATCAGCCAGCCTTTCTGCGTCTTGACTGAAAATTCAGCAAAACCTAAATAGAAAACTTACTCATTTAAAACTAAGAGCATCACTGCTCCTATCAAGGGTTAAGAAACTGTTATCATGGATTGTCCCATGTTTTGCAGAGGAACTTCTGCTAAATAAAATACAATGAAACTTGTAACTGAAAAATAAATCAGAAATTACCAGAAGTCAGGAATAAACCCTAGGAACACTGAGAGGAGAGACTTTTAAAATTAAAGGGAATTAGGAACTTGGTACCTGAAGCACAAAATTTGGAGAGAGGAAAAAACTTTATTTTTCAGAACTAATTTTTTTTAATGTAATAAAAGTGTTTGGTTTATAACTTTTTTCCCAGTTTTACCTTTAGTAAAATCATCAGGTGACACTTGAAATAAACAAGATTGAATTTTCATTTGTTGATTAAAATAGTAAAACAAAATATGCTGTCATGTTGAGAATAATTCCAGGTAGTGTTTGTTTTTACTGATCCTCCTGATGGAACTCGTGAATGGTCTTAGGCACATTCTTCTTAATTTTTATGACATTTATAAATAAAGTTTTTTTCCAAGTTCATTTCAAACGGCCAGTAGGTGTCAGAATCGTTTTAGTTATTGTTCAGCTGAACCCAGATACTGTTTATAATTTGGAGCATTATAATCCTGCAGAAAAGTGTTTGTGCTATGGTCCACTGTGTGGGTTCATTTGTATTGCAGTTATTATCTTTTCCATTGTATTATTTAGAGCAAAAATACTGACATGCATGCTAGGGTTTGGTTTTGGGGTTAGTTTATTGGTTTCCTCTGTTGCAACATCAAGTACATTGGTGTAAGAAAGGACTTTAAAATGTGAGGGGGGAAAAATACTGATCCTTTGCAGCATTAATAAAACTCTGTAAGAAAATCCAATTTTACCTGATTTCCAGCTTTATCTGTATATCGATAATTCTTGTTGACAAACATTGATTCAGTAGGTTTGTATCATGTCTATAAGATGATTTCTGGAGTCTGCATTAGTAACAAAGATCCTACTTCAAAAAGGAACATTTATTGTTTTCTTTGAGGCACTGGTTTTGTTCCTCCTACAATGGGATAAAACTAAAACCTGTAGAAAGCTCTCAGGATCAATTAAAAACTCAGAAAGCAAGAAAGTAACCATCTCCTATGGATATTAGCCTCAGGGGTGAAGTGCAGCCTATGGTGTAGAAAGTCCAATACAAGTTTCTGTTCTGTCTGACCTATACTTGGCCATCAGTCATACTGGGCTTGGCTGATCATGATTTGTTTTGTGCTCCCATGTGAAATTCCAGCCTTCCCATAAGAAGCATCACCAGTTGAAAATATTATTGAAATTGGTATAGGCCTGAAATTAGCACCTTGTGCTTTGAAACTCTCAAGTAATGCTCACTATATCACTGCCTGAGGCTGATCTATGGAAAGAAAAGTCCCCTCTTTTTCATATCTCTCTATCTCTGAGGTTGCTGTTTAAACAGTTGCATTTTTCTGTTCCAAGGGGCAAGAGCCAGCCCTTTTGCTTGTGATCCCAGAAATTCTCTCTTAAAAATATGGTGTGCTATATCATTTAATCTTATCAGAATGGAGGAGCAGGTCTATTCATTTATTTATTTGGGACTTAAAAGCTACCACCAAAAAATAGCATATTTTATAGTAGATTTTTCATAGGAGCTCTCATTTTGACACTCTTGAAATTTTGTTTTTCTTCCTTTATATTTACTTTAGCTATAGCCTTCTAGGCTTGGTGAGATGCCAAGTACATAGAGATTAAAGCCATGAACTGGGTTGCAAATTGATGCTATTCTCTTAAAGTAAAGCTGGTTTACTAAGTATTAAGTCGATGTTTATTTAAGCCTAATGAGTGAAAATTACAATATGCAATCTAGCGTGGCCATGAAAAGACAGGAGGCCAGATAATAATCTCATTAAATAAAAAGAAACTGGTGCTATACCAATATTAAATAATATCAGAATCTGGCCCCCTATCTTCTGTTGTGCGTTGCAGTCTAGATCCAACAAGGCCCTACTGTGCTATACTGTGCTATAATGCTGAACATCTGAGAACTGAATCAGGACTGTAGCAACATAATAGAAATTAAATTTCTATTTCAGAAGCTATCTTCCTACTAAATTTAAACAGACTCTGATAATCACCAGTAGGCTTAAAACAGTAAGCATTGTCAACATGCACAGAAGGTGCATGTCTACCAGACACTTAAGATAGGCTATGCTTAAAATTCCAACATGCAGGAGCATCCTGAAAGCAGTATGGGAATGTCTCTGCACTCACGGGAGTCCCAGCCATGTCTTACATCTTTTGCTGTAAAGTATGGTGTGTTATAGTCAGACTGCTCTTCTCTTTTACATAATAACTTAGTATTTATAGCAGCAGTTGCTTAAAGCAAAATACAGAAGTTATATGGGCACTAGGAAGGAGGACCAAGGAATTTCCCATCATATTCTTTCACTTTCTTCTCTCTTGCCCTTTTCTGTTGGATTAATCATTATTTCTTTTCTATACAATAAAACAGTTTCTCCAAGAACTGTAAATATCAGCTCCACCAGCCACCACGATTCCTATTTAACCTGAAGAATGACTTTTCCTCCGTGCTGGGAAATTAGAATTCTAATTCCATCCTTCACATCTGCAGCTATACATACTATGGTTATACATAACATTCTTATATAAAAGAAGACTAGTTTATTAAAAAGGAATTAACAAATACAAGAACATCTGTCAGGTCTGGATGCTTTTCTTGGTATGTTCCTGAGTGGGTGTCAAGCCAAGGGCCACAGGAGACCTGGGGTCCAGCAGGCATTCACTAACTCTGCATTAACAAATGAAACAAGCTGTGAAATGCTCCCAGTCAACTACACAGACAGTTAAACTTTTAAAACAATCCCTACCACAGTTGTGGCCTGGGCAGATTAGTGGTGCCAGAATATCCCCTTGCACAGCCTGGGAATGTGAGTATTTGAGGGGCCATTCCCAACATGCACCTTTCCTACCTCTAAAGGGCTTTCGATCCTAGTAGGTTTATGAGCTTCAACATGAGCTGTAGGCTACTCAGTGTTGGTTTGACATCTGGAAATGTTGCTGGGCATGTTGAATTCCCTAGCATAGAGCAAAACATATTTCCTAGTTCTCAGTCAGGTCAGACCATGAGGTGGGTTAGGGGGCTTTTTGGAGCTGTTAGTGTTGTTCTTGTCCTGAGGATGCACAAATGTAGGCTGCCAGGCAGTGACATTTTATAAGGCTGTGTTTCTGGTGCCCCTGCATTTCTACAATTAGCAGCTGAGTGGGAATTTTAAGTGCTGTGATTTTTGATTGAGTGGTCTAGGGTTGACTTGTGTCTGGCTTTAGAGTTTTAGATCCTTTACCAGGACTGGCAAACCAGCATTTAGGACTCCCGTTTGTCAGTGGGACTTAGGCCATGGATGCAGCACAGAGCAATGTCTCAACCCTGGTTTTCCAATAAAATGTATCCATCTCTTCTTCTCCTTCTATTTTCCTTGAGAGGAAAGGAAGGAAGACAAATGAGGCTCAGAGAGCACAGCTACCCAGCCATAGAGGATAAAGCTCAGAAGCACTTGCTTTCCCTGGAGGAAGCTTCTTTCATTGTCAGCAGATGGGAAGGGGAAGCTGGGGGTGGGTGCAGTCTGCCGAGGGCTGCTTTGATGTTGGTCTGTTTGTTTGCTTTCTGCTTCCTGGACCCCTACCAGGATGCTGGGACCATCAGTTATGGAAGAAACACAACAGGATAGCCATCAGCAGCCCACAGACAAGACAGAAGCAGATGTCAACAATAGGAGTGGGTGGCATCAGCTTAAGCAAAACCAGGAAAAGTCTGAAAGTATGAGAACTGGGACTGAAACAGAGAACTGTGATGAGGTGGTAGGTGAAACAGGGATGTTCATTCAAATGTGGAAGGCATAAGTGGAGACATTTGGGAAGCTGAGCAGCAGACCTGTCCATGGATTTGTCTGAAAATTACTCTTTTTCAGTCCTGACACAGGTCATCTTCACCTGTGAATTGTCAATGACAACTTGCTATAATTTCTGCAACATGGTACAGGGCAGTTCTGCAGCTCCCAAAATGTTTTCAGACCTTTGCAGGTTTTTCATCCTTTAACCTGTTTACTTTTATGGTTTCTTATGTCTGAGAAAAAGGCATAACAAAGAAAATCTTTCATTAACAAGTAAGAAAGTATCTCTTGAATATGGATGTATTCAGGTTATTTACAGATCCACTGTGCTACCACAAAGCCAGACTAATATAAGAAAAAGTCAATTAACTCCAGAATTAATCAGTCAGAAATGCCATAAAGTGGTTAATCTTGAAAATAGTTGCCCAGGTCAAACAAGATGGCAGAGAGTAGCAATGGGACACCTTGGTCCTAACTAGTCATTTATGAGTTGCCAACAGACACCTGAATGCAGTGACCCTGATAATGTCAGGTACTTACTGATAATGGCAGATACTTACTGGAAATATAAGATGCACATTTTGGGTCAACTTCAAAGTGAGTTTTCTATTAACAGTTAGAGATATTTTTCTTCACAAATGGTAAATCTTGTGACTCCCGTCATTTTTACCTTTGTTACTCATCTGACATAGTCAGCAGTATAAGATAAAGGTAGTAATGTAAGTATAAAATGTAAGTAATATGTAAGTAATATGAAAATGTATGGTGCAGTGTAAAGACATTGATCTCCTGTGTAAAAACTGAAGTGTTTCCTTCCAGCAATATTTCCCCTGAGACAACTCAGGGAGATTCAAATAAACTCCACTGATCAAGCCACTGTGTACTTGCCCTTCCTGCTATCAGTGATCCTGTCTTGCCTGCAGGCAGATGAGATGAACAGTGTATCTTTGGAGATAATTTTTGTCTTTAAAGGAACAAATCTCAATTTTGATTTCACCAGAGAGGGGGAAGCTATTTATGTCAGAAATTCAAAGGAAAGCATATTGCATGTTTACTACCTGAGCTGTGAAAAGTATGTGACTAATGTTATTCTAAACACTGCAAGAAGACTTAAATTAAAGAATTGTACTGCCACTTTTGCACAAAAAAACCCCACTTTTCTCTGAGGGAAAACACCGGAGGGCACTATTTTGTTTTGTTAAAAACCTGCTTGCACTGTCATGTCAAAACAGGGTTATGTGGGATATTCATTCTCTCTTTTTTTTTTTTGGTGTCTCCAGGCTTCTCAGAGAGAGCTTGTCTGCTTTAAAAAAGAAATAACATTACATGTCTATTTTGCCTTGCATGCAATTCAAAAGTGCATAGTGATGTGTAGGATTAAGCATCCTACACTGATTAAGCATCAAAACACTGGTGATCAACTGGATCTTTGCACTCAAGTGTCTCTTGTATTCAAGCCTCAGAGACTTTTAACTGGGACCTGAAGGTCCAAGTCCAGGCCATTCATCACACTTTGCAAGCATCTGAGAAAAGAATAGTTCCTGTTTATATCTCACTATGAAATGATTAAATATAAGGCTATTAGTAAAAATGATGAGGTAGGCAATGAGATTGAGAATACCATACATGCACATGCTGGAGCTAAGAAGCTCAAACAATGTTTTTGGTTATGAGGTTCTTACATGTCAGTCAGGAATACAGGACTTAAAATTAACAGGAACTCTGGAGACCACATGTAGATGCCTGATAGGGAACATTTAATGTGGCTTCTATTGTTCTGATAAATTCAGAGTGTATAATGACACAGTTGGTAGAATATAGTGGTTGAGGCAAGGAAACACCAACTTCTAGAGGGAATTAACCCATTGGGAAATTCACTTCCCCTTTTTTATTGGTCATAATGCCATTTAGCTTGATAACAATCACAAAACACACATATCAATAATGTCTGTTGTTGGCAGTGTGTTTTGTTCATTATATAGTAATTGTAAAATTAATCCCATCGAACAGAACAAAAAATATTTTTACAAAATTTTAACAAATAAGTTCTAGACATATATTACAGGCAAATTAGATGCAGCCTAAACCAAATAAGCTACTTAAAATACATGAAAATTGATTTATTGACCTCTAACTATAACTTTGTAAATAATAAAATAATTTTTGAACAGATGAACAAAATAAAATTTCTACTATGAGGACTGGAGTTGAATCAGAAAATATCTACATCTGCAAAATGAATAATTGCATACACAAAAAAAGGTTGTGGATTACAATTACCCATTTTACACCGTCACCTATCATAAATGCATAAATCCAACTTAAGGCAAAAAGACTGATGTCTTGAAAGTCTGACGGAAAATTAGAGATATGAACAAGTTTGAAAGAACAAGCACCAATGCAGATCAACCTATAAATCTCAAACCAACTCAAATGGGAAAACAGATGGCGAGAAAAGATAAAACTGGTTATTTTTGTTTTAAATAAGAATTTCACAATGAAACAAAGCACAAGCCCCAAAACTTTTGTACTTTTTCTGTTTGGCCAAAGTTAAAATAGAAGCAACAGAACAGAGTGGGGGGGGGGGAATTCTTGTTTTTCAGAATAACTGGACTGAACAGACTCTGCTTCTGGGCTCAGGCTGTTAAAAAATGTCACGCTGAATCTCTTCAGCTGAGTTTCACAGGACAAGGACCAATGTGTTGGTTGCTCTCCTGACTTAGCTTTAGAAGTTTTAGTACACCTTTTGTGTACTGCACTGAGTTTTACATGTGACTGAACTTCGGGGCTGTGTGGATGCTATATTCCAGCTGTGTCCTTAAAATGGCACACATGCCCGAATTGACCATCTGGACACTAGTCTTGGTTTCCATAGTCTATCCACATAAGTCTGTCTGCACAATTTTTTGACCTCCAAATGTAAATTAATACTGTGGGCACCTTTAATAGCCTCCCTTTGCCTGTATTGTGACCTACTAGCATGTTTGAAGAAATGTTATATTTTCTGTCTACACAGACGTTAAGGAGGCCTTGCAGTTATATTATGTCATCTGTGGTTGTTCAGCTGCAGAAAATCCCCTTTTCCATTATATAGTTGGAGACTAATTTACCACATTCCAATTAACTACCTCCCTTAGTATGAGTTTTCATGTAGTCCATTGCTTTTACCTGTGATGGTTTTTTTGCATCTAGAGCCAAGTGGTTAGCCAAAGTTCAGGATCTTACAGGTTTAGGAAAAATTATACTGAAGTGTATGTACAAACAAGTTATACATAACCCTATTTTCCTAAACAGAGTGAAAATGAAAAGCAGGTAACTTATTTTCTCAGACTATGAAAGTCTCATAATATTCAAAAGTTTTCCCTGAAGTTCTGTGCTGAACACTTTCTCTGCTTTCTTTCAAGATGACACTTTTTAATGCCTTTGCCACTGAACTGGTGCTTTGCAACTGAAAGCCCAAACTTGGTCTTTCAGACTCTCAGTCCCTTAAACCTTGGTTCTGACCTGACCTGTTTTCTTTACGCTGGACTTTCCCAGGATCTGTCAGGGTTTCTCTACTAACAGTCTTCTATCTCCTTGGAGTTGTGCAACCTTTTCTGTGAGTCCAAGACAAAGTCAGTGGCACCTATGAACAATGATCATTGCAGCAATATAATATTATGCCAAACCTCTTCTGTGTTTATTTTCCCTGCCATAAGCTAAGCATTACTGAAGGGGAAAGAAAGGATTCAGAAGGATATAAAATGGGTGAACGCAGTTTAGAAATGATCTCCTGGACAACTAGGATGATCCACTGTAAGTGTTGTGCTTTTGTAAAACTTTATACTTCCTTATTGTCTTTGTCCTGTAAAGCACTAGAAAATCAAATGAGGTAGAAGCTGATGTCTCATAAAATATTCTGTCGTCTTCTTTCTTATTCTCGGAGTGGTTGTACTAAATATTGTGCTACTTCAAACTTCTTCATTATAGCATCCACACATTCTTCTGGCAGTGTATTTCATCATGAGTTCACCCAAGTGGTTCTGAGAGTAGTTCTTTCTTCAGATTTTTCTGTATTGTAGATAAAGTCTCTGATGAAAGCCATGAGCAAGAAACAGTATTCACTGTGATTCTGTGTTTCCTTGTTCTTGTTGAAATTGACAGTATAGCTGTGCATACTGTTTGCAATTTTTTTGTCTGCTTCCCTTAGAAATTGCAAGGATATTCATTTCACTTTACTAAAAAGCCATGACATGGAAGATTTCCTGCACTACTAATTAGGCTCCTGTGAGAACAAATCTTTCTTTTATACTATTTGTTGCTCTCTGCAGTACTTTTAAAGACTGGTCTGTCCATATTTCATGAATTTCACCCTTGTTTTGAAAGCTTAAAGTATCCTTAAGAAACAATCACTCCCTACACTACAGATTGAAAGACTTAGATGCTTAGATGTCATACTGGTCCTTTGCAGAGGAGGCATATTTCATCCACTGTGAGAACCTAGTTTTAATAATTGAACTTCCAGACTGATTAAAAACTCTGACTCCACTTCAGCTGTTAATCATCCTCAGAACACATTTATGTCACCATTGCTTAATATACTAAAAAGCAGGTGAGAATAATTTCTTACATAACCACAGTATTGTATCTCTGTTATAACTTCAGGGGACATTGTAGCATCACTGTCAGTGGTGTCCTTTTTCTGGTTCCAATCTGGAATCAAGTACTTGCTTGAGCCATGGGAATTCAGAGTGGTCTAGGGGCTCACTTCTGCCCCGAAGGATGAAATTATTATTTTTTTTTTATTCTTATTTTTATTTATTTATTTAATTTTTTTTCTCATTTAAGAAGAGTGGTTGCTATGGCCACATCTGGATTTTGAGTTCTTTTGAAGCTGAATTTCAGTGGGTACAGTATCACACAATGTATTTAGTCCAGCTTACCCAAGTCAAGTACTTTAAAGAAAATCCTGCATGGTTTCTTCCTATGCTAGTCATTTCATGTTTTCACAACTGCAGTAGATCTTAAAAAGAGAAATCTTTTTGTTAGACAAAATGACCAGCATATGGCTTTACTTGTATTGATGCTGAGACCTGGTACAAAAGAGATAAGAATTGCTTCCAGGTACAATAACAATATGATCTTTCTCTGATGGTAAGGTAATGAGTTCATATTTACATAGGGAAAATCAGAGACTGAAACAGAATACTGAGTGAAATCTAATTTCCATCCAACTCTCATGATTTTTTTTTTTTTTATTAGTCCCATATCTTAATATAAGCAAAGTGTTTTGTTCTTTTACCATGTGGTAAGGTTATTAATATTGTTATTTCAATCATCGGTCATCTACTGTAAAGAAATAAGAAGTCACAAAAAATTAAGAATCCAAGCAAAAATGTTTTCAAAATACTTGGGAATGGTGCAAGAGAAGCTTTTTGAAGTTCAGATAAGGTGTTCAGAAATCCTTTGTTCTATCCAGTTCACCTTCTGTGCCAAGAACTGAAAAAGCCCAGATTCTGTTATTCTTTCTGCTTCATCCATTTATACATCATGTAAAGCATTTTTTCATAGGAAGTAATCTCCAATCATTCCCGCAGTTATTAAACAGCTGCCAAATTTTGGCCTGGACTTCTCTGTGTCTGTATTACATTAATTTATCAATCCATGACCTCTCCAGATGAAGTTATCAAAAACTTAATTAAATGTTGTTTAATAACAACATAAAATTGACCTGAAAATATTATGTTCATTTCAAGACCTGCATTCAGGCTTCTGTTATTTTATCTTGTAGTGACTGAAACCTCATCTGTTGCTATACACTTTATAACAGTCTGCAAAAAAGAATCCCCACATCCCTCACTTCAGTCATTATTTTATTTGTGCCCTATAAAATATCCACTTCCAAATCCAAGTTCTGGAAGTCAAATAAAGGAGGAAATGAACTTATTACTTTGTCCAAAAAAAGTATGTCAGATCCAGTCACATCTCCCACTGGAACCAAAAGATAGCTTTCTGCATGTCAAAAATATTTACTATCAGTTTTTAAAGTATTAATATCCATATAATATCACTATTAATGTTAAAATCCTGTGAATGTAAAGCTTGAAGAAACCCTGAGAAATCAGATAATTCAAAGCCCTGGCTGTTCTGTGTGATCTGTATGGCTGAGGTATCAGCCTGAGGTAATACTTTCTAATCTTTAATATACTAATCCTTAAACATATCCATACAGGTGACAGCAAGTCCTGTCCTATTGAAAAGAGTGTCCTGTGGTCACACGTTTGAGACAAAGAAAGGACCAAAAGACAGATTTTCCTAGTCCCTAGCTGGTCTTCCTACCACCAAATCACTCTCCCTCTTTGTGCGGAATTGACAGAAAATTTGAGATACAGTATCTGTATCTGTACCCTGCTGAGTGTGTTACATGTCATCAGGTTCAGATTAATATATGATACAGAAATAGGACAGATTGTGATTCCACAGTTCCATCTATACTTACTACTCTAGTAGATGTAGCTTGGGACTTACTCTAGGCATTTATCACAATCAGTCAGATGTGATAACTCCCTCTCACCTTGAGAGGTACACTTACTAGTAGACATTGGCCCACAAAACACAAGAACACAAATGCTGCACTGTCTCTGACGCATCCTATATGTGCTGTGGTAGCCAAAGCTCAAAGCAAAAATAGAAATAAATCACTATATGAACATAACACCTTCCTCAAAATCATTCCATGTCTTTTTCTGATTTGTGCAATTCATTTTGGTTCCTTATTGTCTCTATTCTACTGTTTAAGAAAAAAAAGAAATTACTAAAATTACAGTAAAGTACATAAACAATTAATCCTTTCTAGCTCTCTGCCAGATATACTGGCTCCTCTGTTCCAAGTCATTTAGCTCAAGCACGATGAAGATGAGAGGGAATAAATTTTTCCTAGTATTTTTTAATTACTGGAAATAAAAACAGACAGTTGAACTATTACTTTCAGACGTTTTGGGACAGAGTGGTATCCAAGAACCAGTTTAATATCTGGGGAGTGTTACAGTCGTAGATATCAGAGATCATAGCATGTCATATGCATCAGAGAAAGTAAAGTTGTCTTGTGTGAAGATGGAGAGAAATGATGATTAATTGCACAGGCAGACAGCTGTTAGAACTAAAGGCAGAAAAGAGACAGAAGAGGAGGAAAAAGTACTGGAGCATCCAATGCGATCTCATAATCAAAATAATGACTGGTGGTCATCAGTTAGTAAGTACATCTACTTGAGAACTACATCTGAAGACAAAGGTGTGTGCATTCCCAACAACACTACCTATCTGCCAGAGCAGTCAAACATAGGGAGTGCTGCACAATACATAAAAATTTAATTCCTAGATACCTCAGACTTGGCATCTGAAATTAGTGAGTACTTCTGACCTTACTTTGTGCAAGTCTCTATGTCCTTGTACGTGAAGCAGCGAAAATATATATAATGACTCAGAGGAGTTCTGAATGTACACTAAATAGCATTTGTAAAGTAATTGTATGTTTTAGAGTTATGAGCACATAGAAAAGCCCAAGAGAACATAAATAATAGACACAGTGGGAAGTAAAACCACCACTGAAATAGCTGCTAAGTAAATAAGAACTGCCTGTTCTTTGCACTGGATGGAAAAAAATGAAAAATTACATTATAATACACATATTAAAGGACACCGAACTAAGGTGTTCTCTTCCAACTTTTAAATTTTGTACTTTTCAACTTTATACTGATCTTTTAACATCATCTTGCTGTTTGTACCACAATAAAATGACCTTTAGCTTCATCTGTAATGTGAAGTGCATGATTATGACATGAAGCAAAAGAATTTTACAGTTGTTCATACTGGATCAAGGGATTAATCACAGGAAGCAAAGCCCTAAGTGAATTATACAGATCATATCAAATAAATGGAAGTAAAACCTTTCCACTACACTACTCTTCTTTCTTTGTACAGCACACTGTAAAGACCATTTTTATACTCTTGAACAAGGTGGTAATATCTAGGAAACTATTTTTCAATTCTCTTCTTACAAAATCAGAATTAGTTTTCCTGTTTTGTCTAGTAAGATATTAAGCCTTAGGTGCTGTGGTTTCAGCTGGAAGAACAATATGGGTGACTGGCATATGATCTAGTCTGTGGCCTGGATGAGAGAATCCAAAGCTTCACTTTAATTATAAAGGCATCCCTGGGATACATACACCCAGATGTGTTGCCAGGAACATGATTAAAATGCCAGATGTCTTATACTGAAGTCAGTAAAAGCATTCTCTGTTTTGTTTTGTTTTGGTTTTTTTTCCTCTACTGCATACTTAGTACAGGTAAATATACATACAGAATATAATATACCTTATACAGGGAGTTAGGAACAACAATTCAAAGAAAGATATACTGATTACCACTTCCAGCAACCAGATGCTCAAGTGCAGACTTTTAGGAAAAGCTGTCATGATGCATCTGTGCTAGCCATCCTGAACTTCAAGAGTCACAGGGGTTTTGCGCCATCTCTAGCCCTGCTTTTCCCTCAGCCTCTGCAGCAGATCAGTATGTCTCTCAGTGCTCCCTGTGGTTTTCCCTACAGCACAATATCCCAAAACAACTAAATCCATTCCAGTTAATATATACCCCCAGGTGCCCTAAGACCTCTCAGATTCAAACACATCATTGTTGTCCTTGGAAAGCAATAGGTGTTGTGTAGGCTACAAAATTAAGCCAGTTTGAAAATAGTTGACAGCACCTGGGTTAGCTGAGGCAGAACTAAGCTGAGTTCAGCTTTATAGAAAAGAACTGTTTTCCTTTTATGCCTACTCAGAACCAGAAGCTAAGACAGTAGCTTGACACAACATGAGGAGAATTGTCATTCTGTCACCTGCAACTCATGAATGCTTCAAGGCTCAGGGCTGTACTTTTCCCCTTCTCACTGTCTCTCCATATTCTCTGGCTTACAGTTACCATCATCAGGGTATTAAATCTCTGCAGGCATCATCTACATCTGTCTGCACCTGGAAAATCCTGCATTCTCCCCCTCATATAAATCCTACTGCTGAAAAGTTGGTTTATACATTCCATGCACTCAGGGTTAACCTTACAGTCTTAAAAAAAATATCTTGGCTCATAAGCTATATAAAGGGGAAATTAAAAATGAGAGGGAGGGAAACAGACAACAATTAAACACACTAAAATTAATTAGGTTTTTTGAAATGTGCTGGTGACCTGAAGAGAAACATGCCTGTTTCTAAACCCTTTCAGTACTTTCATATTAGATACATTTTCCAGTTTCTCTGCTTTCTATCTTGTGGTCATTTTGGTCTTGAGTGAAGCCCCAGAGATATACCAGTTTATTCCAGATAAGCATCCATAAGATTACTTGCTTATCTGAACCTTGTCCAGAGCTCTTTGTTTGAGAAATCAAACCATAAATCAACTTCCTTGTGGTATTTCTAGGAATTATTTATTGTTGGCTAGGCTGGAGACACTGTAAGACAGTCTTTCTTGTGGTATTTTGGGACTTCAGATTATAGAAAGATTACTGCAGGATCCCAAAACAGATATGGACACACACACAAAATAAACAAAAAGGACCTACCACAAATCACAAAGTGCTGTGCTACTTCTGAAATGATCACTGTCAGGAAGACAACACTAAATTCAGTTCTCTCTCCTAGTGTGAATCAGGAGTAATGCTTTTACTTTCAGTGGAGTTATTCTGAATCATCAGTAATTTAACTAATATGATATCACAGTAAAAACTCTTCAACTAAAAACATAGGCTGGGTCATTTTCTCTGCTGATGTCATTATCTTAAGGATACTTCATGACACTGTATTTCTTTTACAGAAAAAAATCCCTGAATCCCAATGTTCCCATCTCCCATGTCTGAAAACAGTGTCCTAATCATCTACATAGACTTTGAGGTCAATTGAAATCAAAGATTGTGTTAAAATGCAGCAGTTTTTTCCAAAGTAATTGCATGCTATCCTAAATTGAAACTTTACCACTCCAAACACTCCATGGATGTGAAGAACTTTTCCCCACAGACTGTTTGACTGGAAAACTGTTTTCCTTTAGTGGTGGAAGTTGATTTGTAGTGGATTGTAATGTGTATGTTTTGATTGTCCACAATATTCTGTAGCTGATGATGATGTATTTATTTGTGTGGCGCAATCTAAGACTATTTGCTTTCTGCTGTGGAAGGTGGTGAACCAGTAGCTGTGAAGTCTCCAAAGCCTACTTTTTGTTTCTTGCTCTATTTCCAGAGTGAATGATGCACTCTGGAAATATTGTTTGCAGGGAGACCAGTAGCAGATATAAAGAATCAAGAGGGTCCTTTGTGTGGTTCCCTCACCAGATTTCAAGCTTAAGATGGCAAACTTACAGGCCTGATACTGAGTGGAGTGTTCACAAATGATCCAGTCCTTCTTCTAAAAGGCAAAAGTATCAGGGAATTTCAAGTCAGATAGGAATCAGTTAATCCTGTCAAGAGACTTGTCACATCCTAGCTTAGGACTGCTGGATCTTCTTCAGGAAAAGTACTCTAGAACTGAAACATGGTCAAGAAGGGCTGGAGAAAGGACATGGACCATGCACCATACTCCAGTCAACAGCTGTACTAATGCACCAGCTACAGTAACAAGCAAATGAAGGCAGAAAAAAAAGAAACAATGTTAATCAACAAGAAGGAGACAAGAGGTGTGGAGAGACTTGAAGGTGGGAAGACAATGCGGGAGAAATATAAAAGCTTTGTTATTGACTTCCTCCAATTTCTCAACCATTCCTCAGGCAAAAGAAGAGCTGGCTCAGATGCCAGCAAGGGTCTGTGGCAGGGAAGTGGGTTTCTGTCTAAGGAGTCCCAAGTTGTCAATGTGAGACTGCTTGACCAGTTGGGTGTCCTTAATGGACATGGTTGTGAATAACCAAGAGTATGGGGATTTTCTTCAGAAAAGACAGTAGACAGATTTGTGTGAGCTTCATGAGGAAAGAAAGAGGTGAAAAAAGCAAAGGAAACAAGAGCTGCTGAAGAGCTTGAAATGGGGCACACCTGCAGCATTCTGCTAACTGAATTTATGGGACTTGCATAATACAGCCAGATTAAGTTCTCCTTTGAAAGTGAGAAATTTAAATACCTCATCTTCTCAGATGTGCTGAAAACTTCCAACTGCAAATGTCAGGCAAACTCATGAAATTCCTGAGTTTACAGGCATCCTGAATCACAGAAGGCTCAGAAATCATTAGACCCCAAAAAAATTCCTTAGAGTGCCACAGAAATAGTTCTTTAATATCAATGTTAATTTCCCCTTTGAAGAAAAAGACAAAGGGTGAGTTTCAAGAGGCTGAATGGTAATGTCTGCCATTTGGACATCTTCATCACAACTACCATTTCTGTATTCCTATCACAGTCAACAAAGTCCTGGTCAGTTCAGTCCTGATTCATCTAAACCTCAGTCAGCAATCTCAAAGGTCCCCAATGAATCACATCCTTGAAACACTCATTTCTTTCCAATAGGTGTGAAGAGAATTGAGGGTGACTAACTTATAGAAGAACTACACCCAAAAAGTCGAGTTAAATGGAAATAAAAAAAGAGAGGAGGATAAGGAAAATCAAAGCTGGAAACCCAAGGGTCCTCCCATGTGGCAATGTTGTACCTAATGAAGACCAGAATCTCCAATTCTATTACCATAAGAAGGCCAATTCTGCTGTGTATGGAGAGAGGCAGGGAGTTCCCACATTATTTCTGTTCCCACAACTAAAAGCGGATTTTGTCTTGTTGCAACAAATTTTGTCAGCATGAGACTTCAAAATCCTTTTGAGTTTTAAGGTTTAACATTCTATTCAATTCTGATTTTGCCAGTTGCTGTGCTGTTTTATCTTTACAAATCCATATGCTCTGCTGTTTCACAGAGGATAGACTTTTCCAAGCATTAATGTCTTCATCTGTTAAATCCCAAGGAATCCAAGTTCAACTACAAGGCAGACATGCTACCAAAAAAAAGGGAAGATTTTTTTTTTTTTTTTAAACAACTTACCTTCAAAAGTAGCTAACATTTCCCAGAAGTAGCAAGCTGGGAAGAAAATAGAACATCTGAGGATTTGCTGTGATGTTATAATACCCTGGGAAAAATATTTACAGAGATGGGAATTTGAAATAAGGGGAGTTCAGTGATTTGTATGGTAAAATTCAGAATACTCCACTGTCTCCCCGTGTGATGCTGTTACAGTAAGAATACCCTTTTTTCACATTGTAGTGTATATTTATGGTGCATCGTTGAGCATATGTATTCTGTAAACTGTGGGTATGAAAATGGTCTATTAATAGTCTTGTAAAAAATTGAAAAGAAGTATTCCTCAGGCTGAGAAACCAGCCTCAGTCCCTGAGTGCTCCCCTTAAGGAAGGTCCTCCCTTAACCATTCAGAAAGGAGTATTAGTAGTCCTTCACATGAAAAAACCCTGAGACAATCAGGTGTTTGAAGTTAGCTTTATGGATAGGAAAGTGCATTTGGAGGACAAACATCTTCTGCCGTCTGTGAGTAATCTCAACATCACCTAAAGGAAGCAGTGCAGTGTTGCATCTGTCCCATCATCCTTCTGGATGTTGAATACACTTTCCTTTAAAGGCAAGGTTTTATGGATAAGAAAAGAAAGTGTCCAACCTTCAATGATATGAAGGTTTCAGAAGAGGTTATTCACATGCTAATGAACAAAGTCAACTTTGGGGAGGTTTCCCCTGCATAGTTGTCTACTTTTAGTTTTAAGATGGCTTTCAGTCCTTACTCAGGCATGGCATGTAATGATAGTAATGCAGCTTTTGATGAACTAAGTTGAATTTACTCTGTGAAATGGAGTAAAACTCTTCAATTCATTAATTTATAATAGCTACTAATTATAATAATAATTAATGACTCCCATGAACTAATCTTTACAGGTTATCACGTAATAAATAAATAAATGAATAAAATTTTCCAAACACCATCCCCTTATTTCCTGACAGAAAATTTCAAAACCTTAACTATTTCTGTTTCTTTTATTGATTTTGTGGTACATAACAGATATAGAAAAGTCAGAAATGGTCAGCAATCAAAGAAACATTAACTTCAAGTCAACAGTTGTACCCTGGAGAATCTGGGTAGTCTTAAGTTCCCATTTTTGTCAGTGAATTTGTTATCTCCTCCATGCAACCCTTTCAAACATTAAATACAACTGACTACAGGTTTCCTGGGATTCCTAATTAATCAGAAGGAGAATGTGAATATATGATTCCTGTTCCCTTCCCTAAGCTGGCAAACACCAAATTTATTAAGATACTCTTACTGTGTACAGGACACCAAGTAATCCTCATTTGCCTTATTAATTCTGTTTCCTGGAAACTAAGATTTAACACAGATTACTAATACAGTATGATTTGGGACTTTTCCAATTTTGTAGCCATCTTTATGTTTTAGAATGTGTTGTTTGGGAACCAGAATGCAAACATAACAGGAACATAATACACTGTATTTATATTATTAAGATGATTTGAGTTTTCTCGTTAAAAATAGATTTTCTAGATTTTTTTTTTTAATGTAAAACCTGGAATTTCTTCTGCGATTTTCCAACGGAGTCCCTAAAGATAGTTAATGTTACTATCAGTTCTTTCATCTGAGAATCTGAAAAGACTCACCCATTATTTCCTTATAAACCAGAAAACATGGAGACACATGAGGAAAAACTTTCCAGGACACATAAATATGTCCGTTCTGCAGATGAGGTTGAACTCTTTAGGAAAAGTCAGAGCCACTTGAGTTTTGTGCCAGAACTGAGAAGTCCTACACCTAAACTAATACAGCCCATCTTACAGAGAGCAAAGTGCTATCATATCTGGGCATAAGTGCAGGAAGGACCATTGTGGTTTTATTTGAAATGTTCTTTTCTAAAAGCTCTAGAAGACATTTGGTGTAAGTGAAGTGCTTGCTCAGTCAAAGTCAGGACTTTCCTCTTGCAAGTCTCCTCTGCACGAATAGCAGAACCAAAAAGAAACAGACAATTTGAAATTGCATATATCTACTCATTTTGAAGTGTATCTTCAGGCAGCTCACAAGACTGAAATACAGAAAGTGCGTGTGGGCCAGGAGTGGGCTATCCATTTTTCCTTCCCTCGGGGGGAGTGGCAACCACTGTTTCTTGGCATTCACTCAGCCCTCCTGCTTTGGCATAATCAGGAGCTGGAAATGTACCGTGACTAAGTCTCTTTTATACCAAATCCAAACATTCTTGTCAACACCAGGATTCAATTTGCATTTTCAATGCCAAAGGTCGGCAGACTAACTCTACCCTCTGTGTATGAAGTCAATCCCATGGATGAATGGAAAGACCTGTGCAACTTAATTTAGATTACCAAGGGACGATTCTGAGACTTGCTATGTAAATTATAGTGAAAAAAAATTACAAAATATGGGGAAAACTGTCCTTTTTGTTTGTTTTTTGAAGAAAGATCTGTTGCGTTAGCAACTGTCTGAAAAAGTGATTTTTACCTACAGACATGACTGAGCCCATTCTCCACTGTTTCTAAATGAAAATCCTACAGCAACACACACAAACACGTCCACCACCAGTCAAGAATGAGTGGCGCCATCATTGTAGGATGGAGCAATTCAAAGGCAGTGTGGCCAGAGGAGAAGGCAGGGAATCAGACCGCTAGCATAGTCGTGGAGGCATTTCTTCAGAAATGTTAAGGCAAACTACAAGCATTTATAAAACTTTAATAAAACAGTTTGTCAGAGAACCGAGAGAATTTCTTGATCGTATTATCTGCCAAACTCAACTCTATCCTCAGTTTCATGCTTGGAAGACAATTCACCTCTCGCACCATCATTTGCCTGTCCCTCTGATGTACTGCATGCTTTCTGGCCTCACTCCTCATCTTTGCTATCTTTGCTCCTTGAATTTACCTTGGGCAACATCTCTGGAGGAAACACTGTAACTTTGATAACATCCTATGCAGCTATAGCTCTTACTTTCCAGACAAGCTTCTTTCTTACTCGCTCTCACACTCTTTGCTGACATGGGCTGACTGACCCTTCTCCCTTCTGTTAATTCATTTGTCCCTGTCCAGTATTTTGAGTTTCCTTAAAGGCTGGGCCGATATTTTCTAGAAAAGCTCTCTGTCCTTTATTTCTTTTTCTCTGCTCTCTGTTAATCATGTGAGGTCCAAAGTATGCCACACACCTATCAACTGTCTCCCTCTGTGTCTGCCAATTTCCTTAATTCCCTCATTTTTCCTTAGTCTTACAAGTTCTTCCCTTACATATTTGAACATGTTTCATGATCCTCCTCAACACCTAAGGAAATACTCCTCATATTCACTTTCTTCTCCACAAACAGTCAAGCTAAACCCTTAAATAACCTCTTTCTTAAAATATTTATCTGTTTGTTTGTTTGTTTTGCTTTGTTTGTGTTTTGAGCAGCCTTTATGATTTCTTTGTCCTCTTTCACCAAGCTTTCCTCAGCTCTGTATTTCTCAAGAAATATTTTTCCAATATTTTCTTATTTGCTGACCTTACAGTCAGCATTAAATATAAAGAAGAATTCTTATTTCCTGTGCCCTTTAATGCAAATTTCAGGTAAGTTTCCTTTATCTGGTGGCTGCTGCTGTCATGTAGTGTCAGGTTATTATTCCATTTAATGCAGAGCAAGGCCATAGGGATGCTAAAGGTGCAATGTTAGAAATAAGAGAGCCTGAAGAGATGACTGAAGGGATGCATAATGTGAGCATGCACACTTTTGAATCACTGCATTACAATTTAGCATGCCTGCAGAGATTATGTGGACAGGTTAAAGAGGCAACTGGGTCTTCCTGGTGTGGCTGTGTTGCTGTACCACTCAGATGCACTTAGAGCCCTGCAAAGTCCCTAGTCAGGAATTTACTCCTGTTGGAGATCCATCCATCTGCTGAACCACCTTGAACAGCTCTGCTTTAAGAATACAATTTTCTTATAATATTGGATTTCTATATAGTTAAAAAAAACAGTGAGAAGAGAGAAAAAAGAAATATTGTCAGTAAGCAACCTAAATGTGTTAGAAAGGTCTCTATTTTGGACATCTCTTGAACTATTTGGGCTGTCACTACCTGCAGCAGGCACAGATAAGAGCGTAGGAACCCACCATGTCACCTGCAGTGTGATGCAGCCCTGTGTCCTGTTTCAGATCAGGATCATCATTAGCAGGAAGGTGTGGAAAACGCTCCTAATGGTATATAGTCATAACACAGGCTGAGCCTGGAAGTGTTAGGTTTAATGTCCCTTCAATATTTATCTTAAGTTGAATTATTTTTATTTCAGATATTCTTATGGTTCATGTAAATACCCAAGACGTTTAAAACTAATCCTTGCCTGATCTACATTATATAGATTTTTCTCTTTTAAATAAAAACAGAGTTGCAGTATGAAGTTTGCGGACCAGAAATGCATCAGTCTCTCTGTAAGTTATTGCAGGGCAGATGACACAGAGATGTGAACTTGATATTACTGCTTTGTGAAGCTTCTGCTCTGTTTTAACCATATAACCCTTGTCAGACCAGGACCAGTTCGAACGTTTTGTTTTTTTTTTTTTTTTTAATACAGAGAGTGAGGTTTTGAAAGGTTACTTATAGTTTAGTTACTCTAAATGCCAGGACTAATGATCTCAGGAGATATTTTTCAGGCTTCCAAGACATGTGCACAGCTTTTTTTGGGATTGTAGTTTTAACATATGGAAAGTTTGTGGCTCTACATGTATTTGTTGGACATGTATCAAGTGCAGACCTCAGTGAAATTGCTAACTCAAAACCTTCCTCAGATGTTGTCAGCCTTGCTGATGCAGCAGTTGTAGCTTGCTGGCTTAGTTTCATCGTGCAGGTTTGTAAATTTAGCATCTTTTACTGGCTAATGTGAACTCACAGATTCCTGAGTGCTTCTCCTTAATTTTCTCATGCTTCCATGTACAGTTCTCCTTGGTGAACTCATTACTGCCTCAATGTCTTGTCTAATGCCTATGCTTCAATTTTGCAAGCTAATTCTTCAAATTGTGTCTTCCTCTGTGAAGACTCTTTCTCTGCCCTTCTTCTATCCTGTCTGGTTTAACTAATCAGAAAAAAAGGGAAATTCTTGTCTTTCCTCCAAACCCATTCCCCATGTCTTTTCTTTGATCACTGTTGACGACTCTTCTGTCTTTCAGACACTCAGATTGACAACCATGAAACTATTTTTCAATCCTCACTTTGTAATATCTGTGTTCCCATCAAATTTTGTCTTCTTTGCCTCTATAATCTTTAAAACCTGCCTTTCTATTTTTCTTTTGTGTCACTCATACTTTTTCTCTCATGGTCTATTTCAGTCTCTTTTATTTTGTACATTCCATGGCATTCAGCTTCCCCAGTACAGCCTACCCAATGCTCATCAGCTAAAATATTTTCTTCTTCCAGAGCTGAATCAGTGTTGCTTTCTTGCTTAAATCCTTTTTTCTCACACTCTTTTTACATCCACTGAAAGAAGTGTTGTTTCTGCTCTACCCTCCTATGTTGGATCCTGTAATTATGGCTTGCCCTTCCCACTCCTCTTGTTTCACTGCTGTATCCTCCCTTCTCTTCCTAGCATGATACTTGGGCCATACACCTTCTAGTGTGCAAAATACCCATTTCTTTCATGCAAAAGTTTGTTGATATATAAACTTTGCTGGTTTTGTAACCCATCGTTTTCTTCTAATGTTTTGCTTATTGTTCCCCAGTGGAACAGTACATGGTTCTCCATATCAAAAGCTATTACTTGTTTGATTAGATCACTTGAACATTTAAGATTTGTGCTTGATATAGTTCAGTTCTGTTTATCTCTCTTCTATTTCTCCAGTTTAAATTATATGTTCTTTCTCTGAAGTGGGTATTCTGGTACAGGAATTCCATTTTATCAGTTAATAGGTATTCGATACTGATGTAGCTAATCTTCAGTCAGAATCATTACAAACACTCCCAGAATCATTAGTGAGATGACAAGAATAATAAATATTTCTTTTCATCCTTCTGTGGGACCACAGCATCCAGAGTGATCCTTCTCCATTCCAGGCATATTCCACTCCTCTGCCTAGTAAGCGCTCCACCAGGTCTCTAAGTGCATCCTTTGTTGAAAATATAGACAGGAACTTGGCAAGCACCTTTCTACAAGGCTTGTGAAGAACATTTCAGAAAAATTCACTCTTGTAGAATTTGTGAACATTGTACATACAAAGTTTTTGAGAGAGAATGTCTTGTGGAGAAAATACAGCAAGTGCTTTGTATTCACCTCTTTCACTTTAGTAAGTTTCCTAAGAAGAATACTAATACTTTTCAAAAACACACAGTATCAGACATATATATTATATATTTACACTATCTGGGAAAAATAGCCAGTAGCGAGTCTTTTCCACTGATGAACTTGTACAGCTGTTTGAGAACCTTATCACTATATATTGACCTCATTTAACAACAGAACATTTGATTCACAAAAATTTATTAAATTATACGTTTAGTAGTTTTTCCCACACAGCTGTAGCAAATGTAATTGTTAATGGCAGCAGCTACAAGCCTTCATACCTCAAACAAATTTATGACTGATGTGATCTATTTGTTTTAATTCTGAAAGCTGTTACTAGTGATAAGAGAACTACTTTAGAACAGGCTTGTCAAACAGAACTTCTCTCTTTGTAGAAATTTCCATTAAAAGATATACTCTTCAAGCCAATAAAACTCTTTCCAGTCTAAAGAGGAAACAGTATAATCTGTGGAGAATTATTACTTTGCCTCCTGAGCATCTAGCTACATGGTGTGATACATACATTCATACATACATATGTATTTATTAAGACATCAGTCTCTTCTGCAAATCAATTAATTTTGTCTGTGATCCAGGAATCTGCTGAGGCAATTTTATACATGACTTCAAGAATAAGTGGTTTCTGCTTGGGTTTCAACCTGTCTTTCATGGGTAGTGCATAAGGATAAGGGCTTAAAATACTTAAAGTCTTAACCACATTAATTAGTGCTAAGAAGATAAATCCCTATTTGAGCCACTGTCTAGTTTGAAATTGAACACAATATTTTTCATAAGTGATTGCTGAATATTCATCCTGTGACTGTTAGCTGAGACTGCTGAACATGGTGCCCCCGACTTCACTTGCAAGTGTGAATAGCTACTTTGTGTTCAGAAGCAGCATGAAAACATCAGGAAAAACCTCGACTTTCAAAAACTTCTATGCAGTAGAAAAATTAAGTCTGCTTTATTAATGACAAGTCTCCATGGAAACAACTAGCATATTACAGACAGACCAAAATGTGTCCTTTTTCCCTGATATATTAGTTCTATGGTATTTCATATTCTGTCCTAACAAGATAAAATTTTAACATGGTACTTTCCATGCACATATCTTCTCAAAGCACATATAAAATAATACGCATATATGGGTGCTAGAGAGGAAAACAAGTATCCAAAACTGTGTGGAATCAGAGCAATTGTGAAACAGTGGCTTTAATGAAGAAATTTAATGCAGATATGTGTTATTTTCTCATCAGACTATTGCAGATTAAATTTTATGGTTCCAAAAAGAAAATGGGAAACAATATGAAAATAGGAGAATTGTTATTTGTCTTGAAAAAATATTTGCTGAAGGAATAAACTCCTTGAAACCTAAATGTTTATATTGCCAATGTTTAAACAAAAACATCTTTAAGGCAGCTTGGCTTCAAAGATTAATCCTGTGTGTGGGAATAGGAACTCTAGCAATGGGACGAAGTTCACTGGGCAGTTCTGATTTATATGTGATTTGTAAAGCAGACTTGCCAAGTTTTTTGTTCCTTATGCAATGCCAAGGGCCAAAGCCTATTCTGCTGCCAGTCAGCACAGCTCCATTGTTTATAAACTTACCTAATAAAAATGAGCCAAGCATATGTCCCTTAGAGTTCCTGGAATAGACACTTCTATACTTAACTATTAAAGTATTCCAATTCCAAATTTGTCAGGCTGGTACAACTAAGTCCTGGCTCTGACTCTGAATTTTCTGCAACATGTATATTATTTATTAGTGTTGACATGGATGTGTCTATTTGTAAGCATAGGTTTATTTAAAGTCATTGAATCTAGAGGGATGTAGCAGCACGTTTGCAAGAAAGATTGCAATATTCACTGCCATATGCATGCAAACATATGCTGAAAAAAGGTAAATATACTGTAACTGCACAAGGGTATATTACTGGTACCAACAAATAAAGTCCAAATCTAAGGCTATTCTCCATCTATAAGTCTTATGCCACATGTACTGCTGTCTTCCTGACCCGGACCCATAAAATCTGCAGTTAATTTAGAGTGTCAGTTCCACAGGAGGACAAGCCCCTATTACCCTGGACTGAAGGCTGAGTGGAATTCAGAGATTTACTGAGGGCAGAACTGAATAATTTACATCATGTCTCTGCTGTCCTAGAACTGCTTTAATATTATTTCAAGATGAAAGACATGATAATGTTACATGTGTATAATATTAAGGATATGGTTTGGCAAAACAGGTATGCATCAAGCATCAAGATGGCAACTGACATAGTCTCATGGGATTTTCCACACACAAGCTGGTGAGGAAATTTTTTGATTAAATACCTCTTCCCTTCAAGCTGATTTCTTGAAACTGCATCTTTTCAATAAAAGATAGAATTTTTGACATTTTTTTTTATATTAAGGAGTCTCAGGTCCAGGATGGCATTTCTGGTGATGGAAGAAGAGACAGTATGCTGTCTCTCATGTTAACAAGTGTTTTGGATTTCTCAGGCTGCTGGTGGTGAGGCTCTGGAAGCTTAGGGTAGCAGCTTTTCCTTAACAGTCTTCTACATTTTTCTTCATTTTTGAATTAAAAAAAAAAAAAAAAAAAAAAAAAAAAAAAAGGTATTAAAAAAAAAGAGG